>PVIH01003503.1:0-13457 GCA_004025045.1 Sigmodon hispidus
TATAAATCAGAAAACTTCAGTAAGGTGACACAGAGTCCTTATGATTCTGTTCAGAAGGCAGAACTGTATGCCATTATTATGGTGTTATTGGATTTTCCTGGACCCCTTAACCTGATAACTGACTCTCATTATGCAGAAGGAGTTGTATTTCATATTGAAACTGCTGACTTCATTCCTGATGATACAGAATTAACCTTCTTGTTTGTAAAGCTGTAGGATATCATCAGAAATAGAACACATCCTATGTATATAACACATATCAGGGCTGATTCAGGCCTTCCTGGCCCTTTAGCACAGGATAATGATGAGATTGATTGGCTATTGATAGGGAATGTGGTAGAAGCCTCAGAATTTCACAAGAAGCATCATGTCAATAGCAAGGGATTAAGGAAGAGTTTTCCCATCACTTGGCATCAAGCCAAGGAAATTTTGCGCAAGTGTGACAAGTGTTCCCTTTACAATCAACCATCTTTGCCTGCTGGGAGTAATCCTAAGGGTACTAGGAGCAATGGGATTTGGCAGATGGACATGTTTCACTTCCCAGAATTTGGTAAGATGAAATATGTTCATCACACCATTGACACCTGCTCAGGAATGCAGTGGGCTATAGCACTGAGTTCTGAGAACGCTAATGCAGTACTCACTCATCTTCTGGAAGCCATGGCCATATTGGGAATTCCTGATCAAATTAAGACTGACAATGCTCCAGCATATGTTTCCCAGAAAATGAAGTAGATTTTTGGATATTATGAGATAAAACACATTACTGGGACACCACACAACCCCACTGGACAAACAGTTGTGGAAAGATCCCATCGCACCTTGAAAGAGATGCTTCATAAACAGAAAGGTGGTATGAAAAAACCTAGGGAGATATTACATAGTGCCTTGTTGACATTAAACTTTCTTAATGCTGATGAGAAAGGAACTTCAGCTGCAGAGAAACACTGGGTAATAGAAAGAACTTCTGAGTTGAATCAACCTGTTTATTTTAAGGATGTACTATCTTCAGAATGGAAACCAGGGCATGTGCTTCATTGGGGTAGAGTTGAGTTTGCTTTTGTTTCCACAGGAAAAGAGAAAATATGGGTACCAACGAGATTGATAAAGAACCAGATTGAAAAGGAGAACCCTCCTGAGGAGGAGTAATGGCTCGTCTGCCGATAAGACAATTGGATATGTGGTAAGGAACATTCATTTAACTAAGGTGGGGTAGGGTCTTAATTTTAATTTTACAGAAGAATGGATACAACCCTCTTCACAAAGCTAAAAGGATGCTGAATGCTCAGACTTTTGAAACATTATAAGGACTACAGGGGATTACAAGGACACCTGACACTGACAGGCACTAAGGGTAATTTCTCTATTCTCACAACTGTACATCTATATCTAATGATTATGTATTTATATATATATAAAGGAAGTCCTGGTTTGGTAACAAAAAAGGCTGGCTTTGGAGGTTGAGCAAGTGTCTTTCTCCCTCTCTAAACCCAAGCATATTAGTAAATAAAACTTTAAAAACTCTGTCTCACATCAGAAAAGCCACCTGAAGTGGGACTGAAAATAGATGAAATATATAAGAGCCAATCTCATCTCACTTGTATTTTAAATTTTAAATCTTATTCCTTTCTGAATTTTTTACTCTCTTACTTTAGAAGTCTTTTCTAGACACACTACTTTCTGATGGTTCAATATCTTCAGTTGATAATATCCATTGGATCCTTCAATATTAAAAACAATTTCTCCTACCAGCACTCTATAAGGCATTCAGAAGGAAGATGGGGCCCCCACCTATAAAAAAAACACATTGAGACAGAGTAAGAAGGAACCTGCTGTATGTCACTCAGTGATCACTTTTGAGGTATAGACCAATCAGGACAGTTGTAAGATAGTTTCTTATCATATCTTTAGCAAATATTTCAGATGGACTCGCTCAGTACAATTAGAATGGTTATAGACATTTGTGGAATGGTTTTATATATATATATATATGTTTACAGTTACTTCATTAGGACTTAATCATTGTTTAGTTTACAGGACCCCACAGAGATACCGTCGCCCACAGGCCAGCATGAAGCAACTTAATGAAAGAACTACGTCCCTTTCCCGATAAGTTGGTCATCCAAGGGAGGGTTATGGTCAATTATCATTTTGGTACAATGGTTATAAGTTAATCTTGGGTAGAGTATAGAATGATATAGATGAAAAAAAAAGGAGAGAGAGAGAGAGAGAGAGAGAGAGAGAGAGAGAGAGAGAAAGAAAAGGGAATAGATAGGAGATCATTATACTTGCAAACAACTATTAACCAAAGGATGAATGAAAAATGAATTGACATGGTACAAATGTTTGTATATTGATACAAATGGGAAATCAATCTATATGTTTGATTTAGATAATATGTATATTGACACAAAGTTGGACATGGTATGAATGTTTGTATATTGACACAAATGGGAAATTAATCTATATATCTGATTGGGATAATATATATTGATGCAAAGTTGAATGTATAATTGCCCTACTTTGCACGTGTCTACATCTGTCTAAAATATTTTGCACATTGATGTGTATTAAGTGCATTGTCATTTCCATAGTGCAATTTCTACCTCTAATTATTTATGATAGTCATAACATTTGTTGTAATATACACACGAGTTGTTTTATATAAATATGTTTAGATATATTTTTATATATAATGATATATAGTTAGGATATTGTTGTCAGTTGATACAAAATGTGTATTTTGGTCAATTTTCCTAAGATTGTTATACTTGAAATTATTTGGAGGAGCTGTACACTCATTTTTGGAATGCCTATTTTTACAATGTTAGCTTCACTTTCTTGGTTGATTGGGATTACAGATTTTGGTTACTCAGATTTGCCACCTAACAGTCAGAATATTCAGGCTTTTCAAAAACATGTTAGAATACACCCAATAGATAGGTGTCTTCAACCACTTCATAGACCGAGAGAATATGGCTTTCAAGATTTTGTTATCTCAAATTTGGCCTTGAGAGACATGACAACTCCTGGCATCACCGTTCCTTTCTCAAGGTGGTGTTAAGCATCACAGACATCTTACAAAGAGATTGTCTTGTTTGGTGAATAATGGCCTGAGGGGCAAAAGGACTGCACTTGCCCCTACTGCTGTCAGCGTGCTCACTGTCCGAAATGGACCTGCAGGATGAGGGATAGAGACTGCCAAAGCCTGCCTAGACAGGATAAGATGGTCCTACCAAAAAAATACCCTGTTTCTATGGAGACTTGTCAGATATCATAGGCCAGTAGCCACAGGGATGGATGCTCCTGTTGTACCAAAAAGTGGTGGATGACTGTCCAGGTAGTTAACTGTCGTTGTCTTCTCCTAAATTCTGGAAGTTACTTCATGCTTCCAACTTTAGGTATATGTTTTCCTTCTCAGGTCTTGATGGTGTTGAAGATTAGATAGCTGAGGTTGTTATTACTTCACATTTCAGTAAAGACACTCAGGTGTTAGAACTTTATTGTTTAAGATAAACAGCCTTAAAGCAATCCCTGTGCATTTTCTCATGTCAACATTTTAGATATTAACTTGCACTTTGTAGTTGTTGTTTGTTGGCGGTAGTTTGACCTCACTTATGTTAGAACCTTTCTCTTCCCCAGACACTGCCTTATAATGATCCCTACAGTATGTAGTTTTATACCTAGTTTAGAACCTTCCTATTTAGACAGAAGGGGGAGATGTAGCGGGAAATCAGAAGCCAAGAGGGGCATGGTCTATGAGAACAAGCTTCGGATAACACCTGGAGAGAGACAGGAAGCAGGCGTTCTCTCGTGCAGGGCCGGGAGCCTTCGCAATGGGGCGGGGCTTCTAGTTCGTGGTGGCTGAGTTCTGGGCCAGCAGAGTTCCGGGCCAGCGGCACGTGTGTTAGGAGGTTTCCTTAGAAATGCTCCAGCGTGTTGCAATTTTATCCCTTCGCTTTCTCTTAAAATCTTCTCTGTTTTGTAAGTGATTCTCTCAAAATAGACCTCACTTAAAACATATCTCACGTCAGGTTTTTGCCGCGATAACCTTGTTTCCATCATTGGCTAAGCACAGTCAGGACCTCTTACAGCAACCATTGCTATGCTCTTTGACTGAGTCCAAGTTGGTTCATAAGGAAGTGTGTTATATGCATGCCTTGCCTACTGGTTTGAGCCAATTTCTTTGACCCTATGGGCCTGTACAAATACCACATGACATACAATGGGGAAGAAGCAGGTTCAGCTCTTCTGCTTTCATGCCTTTAAGGCTAGCTCACCTGCATCCTTGCCAATAGGATCAGCTCTACTATGCCAACCAGGTGAGGTACAGGACCAGCTCTCCTACCCACCACAAGTGGCAAGAGGCAGACAGTAGGGAGAGGTCATCTCTCTCTTGCCCACTCCATCACATAGCAGAAAAGTAGGCACTTTCACAGGTCAGATCACCTGCATCTCATCATCTGGTGTGTGTAGGGTCAGGTCTATTGTGTAGCCTAGGCTAACTACGGGGCTGCTCTCTTGAGTACTGCAGCTGGGAGGGGCAGGGCCAGTTCTCCCACTCCTGTGCCCCAGGGACCATTTTTCACACCTACAGTAGGTGATAAGGAGCAATGGGGGGGAGTCATCTCTCCTCACCACTGAGTGACAGACATAGTGGGGCTACCTCTCCCATTCTCACACTTTAACCTTACTTCTGTATAGAAATCTGGCAGAAAAAATATGTGAGGTTAATTCACTTGACATCTTCCTTTCATCAAGGAGACTTTAATACCAGATAAATCCATAAAACACTGGTAATAAACTATATGTGATTGATATTCTGTGAGATGAGATATATTAAATCTTCTATATGTATTAATAAAAAACTTAATACATTTTTGCAAAATGTATGATATTTGACATGAACACATGAAATTTATACTATATTTAAAATTTTAGTTTTACACTATTTTCTTCTATTTCTACAATCTTCAAAGTCTAATTTTAAATATTATTTCAATTACTTGATTTTATTTTTTTAGCTTGTATAAAGGTCAAATGTGGGACATGAGAATTATGAGAAATAGATATTCAGGGTAATTTTCTGTTTTTTGAGTTTACTTTTTTATTTTATTATTTTTATTATGAACAGAGAAGTCACACTTTCTATCCTTGTATATCCTTATTCAAGGTCCCTTCCCACTCCCACGACATCAGGTCATTCATTCTCTCTTCTCTAAAACTCCCCCCCCACCCCTACCCCGCCCCAGGCAGGCGGTAGGCAGTCCCAAGGTCCCACTGTCCCAATATTGCTTAGTTCAGTCTCCACTCCTGGCAGATCCAGTTTTGTTCCCCCAACCTCAAGACTGAGTCAGGTGTTCCTCTAGGGGGAGTGGGATCCAAGGAGTCAGTCCAAGGTGTTTCTGATCCCAAGCTGTACAGTGGTTGTGGTTTGCAGCTTGGGCATTCTTTGCTTTTTTTCTTGTTTGTTTTTTTGTTCATTTGTTTGTTTAGAGTCCATTAATGAGTGAGTACATCCCCTACTTATCTTTCTGGGTTTGTGATACCTCGCTCAGGAGTATATTCTCCAAATCCATCCATTTGCCTGAAAATTTTAAGATATCGTTTTTTCTTACTGCTGAGTAGTACACCATTGTGTAGATGTACCACAGTTTGTTAATCCATTCTTCAGTAGAGGGACATCTAGGTTGTTTCCAAGTTCTTGCCATTACAAATAACACTGCTATGAACATAATTGAGCTAATGCCTTTGGAGTGTGATTGTGCATCTTTACGGTATACACCCAGAAGTGGTATTGCTGGGTCCTTGGGGAGATTGATTCTCAATATTCTGAGAAACTGCCATATTGCATTCCAAAGTGATTGAACAAGCTTACACTCCCACCAACAATGGAGGAGTGTTCCCCTTGTTTCGCATCCTCTCCAGCATAGGCTGTCATCTGTGTCTTTTATCTTAGCCAATCTGACAGGTGTCAGGTGGTATCTCAAAGTTGTTTTGATTTGCATTTCTCTGATGGCTAAAGACGTTGAGCAACTATAACCAAAGAAGTCACAGATCTATTTGACAAAAATTTTAAATCTCTGAAGAAAGAAATTGAAGAGGATATCAGAAAATGAAAAGCTCTCCCATGTTCCTGGATAGTAGGATCAACATAGTAAAAATGGCAATTCTACCAAAAGCAATCTACAGATTCAATGCACTGCCCATCAAAATCCCAACACAATATTTTTTCGACCTTGAAAGAACAATACTCAATTTCATTTGGAATAACAGGAAGAACCTCAGGAGGCATCACCACGCCTGACTTCAAGTTATACTATAGAGCTATAGTAATAAAAACAGCCTAGTACTGGCATAAAAACAGACTTGTGGATCAATGAAATAGAATTGAGGATCCAGACATTAACCCAAAAACCTATGAACACCTCATCTTTGACAAAGAGGCCCAAAATATTCAATGGAAAAAAAGATAGTATATTTAACAAATGGTGTTGGCGTAGCTGGATGGTAGTGTGTGAAAAATTTAAATAGATTAGGGTTATTTTCAATTATGCTCACCACAAACCTAGTTGAAGCCATCTAGTGTTTAGAGGTAATAGAATACATTATTTCTCCATGGTCTACAATGCCTCATAATGCCTACCTCAGTCATTTCATCTGATTCTTCAAGTGATGCTACAAATGTGTACTGATGAGAAGCTACATCCTTCATGGTGTCCTGGCATCCAAGTTTCAAAAAAATAGATACTATTCTGTGTCTTTTTCCATGGAGGTATGCATTGTATCAGGGAGACTTTAGATCTATCTGTACCTATGAAATTATTCAAGATTAAAATGAAAAATCTCACTTTATTCTAGTTTTTATCTTTCATCCTTTAAGTAAAAGAATGTAGAGGTAAACTATAAATGGATCATTGTTGTTTTTAGAATGAGCCCAGAATATACATTTGCAGCACTTATGTAACTACTTCCAGAATTCATGAGTGTTATTGTGCTACATACCTTCTTTTTGGTGAAGTGCAAGAATCATGTAGATGGAATATACTGCCAAGACTATTCTAATGTGGTCATGTAAAAAGGGTACTTCTCCAGAGAAACATGTAAGTATAGTGCCCCTATTCCTGTGGTTTAAAATAAAACACTTGATGTATATCTAGCTTTCTAATTCTGTGAAAAGGATAAGACAAATATTATTCTTTCAAATTTATAAATAGGAATACTGAAAACTAACCTATAAGCCTCCTGCTTGAGGATTAGCTCTCACTGTATCCAAAGGTGCTATATAATCTGCCAAGAGAAAAAAGAAATCGATAGTCTCACCAAGCTGTAAAGTCTATGAACCACAAGAATGATTGGACTAGCAAAATATCCCCAGTAGTGCAACTGTGGCAATTTTATCTTGGGTGTAACTAGCAACTGTTTCATTGTAGTTAAGACTTATCAATAGGAAGGTATCCATAACTAGTATTGGAAACCTAGCACACTATAAGTAGCTGGAGTAATACTAGAGGCTAGTCCTAAATGCTTATTTGTATGTCTACAAATAAAGGTAGTTCTTAACACTTATCAAAGAAGCTTCTTTTGGCAATAAATGTAGACTGTTATAGAGATGGATAATTAGCAAAAGTCAGAGAAAAAGTAACTATACAATATCCAACCCCTACTGATAGATCCACAACACAAGTACTCAAGCCCAGGGAACATTACAAAGGAGAGAAAAAAATATGTAAGAACCAGAGAAAAAGAACAGACGCTGATCAGTACTGACTTCTTGACATGGCAGTGAAGTTCCATCTGTGAAAACTCAGCAATATGATTGCCTAATCAAGACCTACATAATGACATTACCAATGAACATGCCAATGTCTATGGGAGGAATTTCACAAGTC
This sequence comes from Sigmodon hispidus, assembly GCA_004025045.1. Classification (NCBI taxonomy): domain Eukaryota; kingdom Metazoa; phylum Chordata; class Mammalia; order Rodentia; family Cricetidae; genus Sigmodon; species Sigmodon hispidus. The sequence continues at coordinate 7,893 of PVIH01003503.1, forward strand.
CCCAAGCCTTGATGAAGAACTAGAGGCAATCAGTGGCTGCTGAGAAAAGAAAAAATAGTTTTCTCCAAGTATGAGTCCCCTAATAGGTTATTAAATTAAAAAAGATCAGCACTAAATACATGTACATACAAGCAACACTAAACTGATTCCGTAAGATATGTGTATGTGAGTATGTGTGAATATATGTATATAAAAATAATAGAGAAGTTGCACACTTGAGAGGATTTGGGGTGAAGCAAGAGTGGGATAGAGTGAAAACAAAATATCCATGCATAGAATTCTCATAGAATTTAAATTTTAAAACAACCGAATAATGTGTAAATTGAAAATAGAATAGTTCAGTCCACTGCTTCTGACTAGTTTAGAACATATTCTCACATTCTTAGTGAGGCAGATCCCAAAGAGTATCTACAAAATGAGCTGCTCCCTTGGAGACATAATAAAGAACATCTAGGCACATGCTTCTACAGTCTTTTGAATCATCATCTGCAAAGATTCATGCTGAGCCTCTTCTCTAACATACAGAAATGAGAGAAGGCTTCCTGTTATTCCACTACTGCAAATGAGATTTAAACCTGTTGATCTCCCCACTCCTGAAAAGTTGTCATAGGGGAGAAGCAGGCAGTGAAGGAGATTAGTCTTAATGCTTGTGCTTCAGAAATTAGATGGAAAGAAGGGCTAGAGATTTATCCTTCAATGAATGGGTACTACATTAGGAAATCTAGTAAGTCAGTGATTCCCTTAAGAAACCAAAACTAAGCATTCCTTTTCAGCTGCAGAACTAAAATTATAGATACAACAGATGTGAAAGTGCTTTGTGGATGTAGATAAAACACTAGACAATGTGAAGGCTTATGCTGAGAAGACCTCCTCACCCCTGTGCCCAATTACTCAAAGGTTATGTTCTGTTTTGTGTGCATAGAATTGGTAGCAGCATATTGAGGCACTAAATAAAATTGCTGGGATATGCAGAACTTAGAAAGGAGTATTACGTTGAGGAATTACTGCATGTTGATAGGATTACCTAAATTTATTTTTCAGTGACTTTATAAAAAATTGACATACTTAAGAATGATATTTTCCCCTTTGGAGAACAGAGATTAATATAGACTAATTCTATTTGCATCTGGCTGAGTGGTCTAAGACAGTTCCTGGGGGCTCCGGGATCAATTACAGATGAATTAACTCAGAGACCTTCTTATTGGGCTCTGTACTCAGTTCTGACTTCCTACCCCTAGGTAATAGTTACAACTCTCTTCTATTTGAGAAGGATAAAGCTTATTTTACCACTCCAGAAGTTTTTGTTGTTTATTCTTGGCATCTGTTAGAGGACTCAGGAAAGTGGGATTTCCTCATATATTCACTTGTAACTCATTGAGAAAGAGTTTGAAGAGTATTCTTACACAGATCTTCCAATGGTCTATTATCCTGTAGCCAAAAGTAGAATTAGTTCCTTCAATTTCAGGTATCTAAACACTTACAGACTAAAGTGTCTGCTATTTCTTTTTTATGGTAGCCCTAAAGCTAATTCTTTCAAGGTGGATTAACTGAGACTCTTCATTTGGGAGGAGTTCCTTTGGAGAAATAGCAAGAAAGGGAGAGAGTAAGTACAGACATCTCTTTGGTGGGAAAGTGGAAGAGGAAAAGCTGAGATTCCTCCACTCTTAACTGTAATGCATCTCAAGTGTCTTAATGAAAGAGCCATTGAAAATAAGTGTAGCTACAAGGAAAGTCCCAGTCCATCTAGCAAGGCAGGTCGTATATCCTCCAGAGTCTGAGCTCCAACTCCAACCAGCAGCATCCACTACTAAAATGCTAAAAATACCAATGCTAGGGTCTTACCAGAAACATTGAGAATGGGCCTGGAAAGTTTTGCTTTAACAAACTATCCAGATGATGTCTGCTAATATCTGAAATGTCTGTTTCATTTTATTCAGAAAAGAAATTTCCAGGCTCTAGGAATTGATTGGATAAGGAGAGTCTAAAGCTCCTCAGAAGGACATTTAAACAGTACCTCTGCTCTGCACCTCAGAGATACGTGGATATCAGAGGCCAATGGTACTTCTGGATTTGAAATTTTAGAAAATGCTGTGTTCTGCAATGTTTCCACCCCGACTGGAGTCCTTCTTGTTATTCAACATTCATCTTTATTTTTCCTGCAGGCTTCATGTATGTATAGCTGGCTGAGACATGGCATGAGAAGAGCAGGGCATAAATAAGTGGAAAAAGACAGACTTTGATGACTGGGTGATGGGCTGCAGGAACAAAATCAGAAATGAACACCAGCTTTCCACCTGGGTAAATGAGTTTCAGTTAGTGGCTGCTATTGGAATTTACTGCTCTGGCCAATACAGGACAAACAGGGGAGAATGTGGGCTTTAAAGTACTGATGTGTAGAATGGAAATTCTTGCTTTTGTAGTACCTATAGATTTTGTCAGTAAAATTGTCTAATAATGAGTAATGCTATGGTTATTCAGAAAGTGATTTGTTCTAGAGGTGGATGCTGTGAATGATAATGGCATCCATAAGCTCATTGATTTAAATTTAATTAGTGGAGCTGTAATAGAAGGATTGTGAGGTGTGGCTTTACAGAAGGAGGTATATCACTGGGGTGTGGACACTGAGGTTCCAAAAGCCATGCCATTTCACTCCACCCTCTCATTGCCTCATCATTGTGGTCTCAACATGTAAGCTCTTGGCTCTTCCTTGAGCACTGTGCTAGCCTGCTGCCATGCTCACAGCCATGATGGTCATGGACAATGAGGCCATTAAATTTATTCTAATGAACTATTTTGGTCATGGTGCTTGTCATGGCAACAGAAAAATAACTAAGATAGATGCATAAAGAAACAAATGTTGTATTGGATACATGTGAGTAACTTAAAGCAGTAAGTAATGGAATAAAAAAGGAGAGAAGATGGAACCATGAACATTTTAAGAATAATTTTATCGGCATTATTAAAATGAACATTTTATTGGCGTGGGTAGGGAGGCAGACATTTGTAAAGAGTAAAAGTGAAAGTAAGAAGAATTTGTAGGGAAAAGATGTATAAACTATGAATCTAAAAACTATGAAAGGGAAAAGAAAAGCGGACTGACAGGGTTGGAATATACTCATACTGCAGTGTGTTTCTCACAAATGACTATGGAAGCCCTTGAGCAGACACCTCTGTCACTAACTGGGGAGCATGCTGGGCACAGTGCAGACTTGATGCACAGGTAGTGGTCAGTGCAATTGTGTGACAGCTAAAACTATCAGTTATCTCTCATTGAAGCCATCTTTTGGATGACACATCTTATACAAGAGTTCCCAGAAAAAAATAAAAAACACTGGCACCAAAGCCATAAAGTGGAAGTTTTATTTATATATATTCATAATTTTCTGTGAATAAGAATGATGGATAACCCATCTTAAAATTGCAAAGTTGAGCCTGAGTCTTTACCCTGTAAAATCTGTAGTTAATAGTCATGTGCAAAAATGTGTATAATTGGAGGGAGTATTAATATTGGGGAAAATAGGGTTCTAGGGAGGATGATGGATTGGCTTTAAAGTTTAGAACCATTTATAATTTTCAAATATGCACTTTGAGTTGATTTGAAATATTTCATACTTGAGTTTTCTAATGGAGTTAATTAATCACAACTGATTTCATTGCAAGCACAGCACCAACCAGAAACGACACAGCCACAGCATAAATGGAAACCAAGTCGCATCACTCCTACATATTTAGTGATGAAGCAGAGGTTTTCTCCTTCATTCTTAAAGTCTTACCCTGTTAATGTGTTATTTTCCATTTTTGTTAGAAACTCATTTATTGTATTGGTTTCTTAATTTCTACGTTAATTTATTTAACAGTTCTGAAATCATTACATGTTTTTATTATTCTCTTGGACTTGTTCTGAGAGGCTAAAAAATATAGCTCTACTTTTAAAAATCTATACCTAAGAGAATATGGCCCACAACAAATGATCTTCAATCATAAATCCATTTTCAGAAGAGCTTGGAGTGTTTCTACCATAAACACATGCAACAGAGAAACAGAGTTTAGAAAAGACATAGAAAAAAGTGGCTTAGAAATACACACTATATTAGGCTGCTTCTATATGTAAAAAGCTCTATGATAGCGTTTTAATGGTGTCCACCACTTTAAAGGATAGATCTGCATAAAATGGGGCTATTCTTAGGGCAGATGGAAAGAGTACAAGAAATAAACACATGGCTCCATCCTGCAACAGGAAGAGAAGGTGAGATTGTGAGATGCACAGAGATGGTTCCATGTCTATGCTGTTCTTTACTGTCCATCTTGTCAATATAAATCAGCATCATGCAATTTTACTGTTTAAAATCAAATGATTTTTATTTTGTTAGTAGATTCACGTTTTATATCTAATTTCTGAAACTAGGTTATATTGTTAATTACAGGAAGTCATCTCTTTCAATTATGCTATGTTGTATACATGTGTGAGTATCTGACAGCATATTGGTAAACTGAACTGTCTCACTGTTTTCAAGTTAATTTGCCTCATTGATACACTTGTATAATGTAATCAGTAATTTCCAGTTTTGTTTCTGAGTTACTAAAATCCAGTTCTGATTTGTGGGACAAAGTCCTTCTATGTTTCATTGTGCCTAGCAGATTTTACAATTTGCATTCAAGCCCATGTGAAAATGGCATAGCAAGGCTCATCTTATCAATGCTGCCTCATTATGTACTTGATTGGACGTGGCAGCCTACCGGGCCTAATATATTTTTACTTGTGAGGTAGTCACACATGAGAAGCATTTGAGAGGAATTTTACATCCCCCATTGTGAGATGTCTGGAAGGCATCTACTGTCCTCTGTTTAAGCAGAACTCTTTAATTCACTATCTTTACAGAATCATAATTAAATTCAAAACACCTAAAGAACATGTCCACTTTTTTTTCTTTTTTTTGTCTTCTTTATTTATTTTGTATTTATCAAAAAAACAGTAAAATGAATTTAAAATGCTGAAAAGTTAACAGTAACTATAAAGAGGATAAAAATCATAAGCATGACTTATCAAGGGTGATAATGCAGATAAGATTACTACACATATATTTACTTTGTGTTCAGCTTTCCCTCTGAATTTTTTTTTTCCATCTCTGTATATCCTTATTCAAGGTCCCTTCCCCCTCCCACCACATCTGGTCATTTTTCTTCTCCGCAACTCCCCATCCCCTCCCTGGGCAGGGAGTAGACAGTCCCATGGTCCCACTGCCCCAATAATGTTTGGATCAGTCTCCACACCTGGCCAAATCCAGTTTTGTCCATCTTCCCTCAAGAGTGAGTGAGGTGTTCCTATAGTTGGAGTGGGGTCCGAAGGGTAGGTCCAGGGTGTTTCTGATCCCAAGCTGTTCAGTGGTTGTGGTTTGCAGCTTGGGCATGCTTGGCTTTTTTTTTCTTGTTTGTTTGTTTAGAGACCACTAATGAGTGAGTGCATACCCTGCTTATCTTTCTGAGATTGTGATACCTCACTCAGGAGGATATTCTCCAAATCCATCCATTTGCCTGTGAAATTTAGGATATCATTTTTTCTTATTA
>PVIH01003503.1:13557-70487 GCA_004025045.1 Sigmodon hispidus
CCATTCTTCAGTTGAGGGACATCTAGGTTGTTTCCAGGTTCTTGCTATTACAAATAATGCTGCTATGAACATAGTTGAGCTAATACCTTTGGAGTGTGAATGTGCCTCTTTAGGGTATACACCCAGAAGTGGTATTGCTGGGTCCTTGGGGAGACTGATTCTCAATTTTCTGAGAAACCTCCATATTGCATTCCAAAGTGGCTGAACAAGCTTACACTCCCACTAACAATGGAGGAGTGTTCCCCTTGTTCCATATCCTCTCCAACATAGGCTGTCATCTGTGCCTTTTATCTTAGCCACTCTAATAGGTGTTAGGTGGTATCTCAAAGTTGTTTTGATTTGCATTTCTCTGATGGCTAAAGATGAAGAGCACTTTTTCAGGTGCCTTTCAGCCATTCATAGTTCCTCTGCTGAGAATTCCCTTTTTAGATCTGTACCCCATTTTTTGATACGGTTATTCAAGGTTTTGGGCTCTAAATTCTTGAGCTCTTTATATACCTTAGAGATCAGTCCTCTATCACTTGTAGGGTTGGTGAAAATCTTTTTCCATTCTGTAGGCTGTCATTTTGTCCTATTGACAGTGTCCTTGGCTTTGCAGAAGCTTCCCAGCTTCAGGAGATCCCACTTATTGATTGGTGGTCTTAGTGCCTGTGCCACTGTTGTTATATTTAGGAAGTGGTGGCCTGTGCCAATTTGTAGAAGTGTATTTCCCACTTTCTTTTCTAACAAGTTCGAAGTGTTTGGGGTTAAGTTGAGGTCTTTGATCCACTTGGATTTGAGTTTTGTGCAGGGTAACAGGCTCGGATCTATTTGCATTTTTCTACACACTTCCTTCCAGTTATGCCAACACCATTTGTTAAATATACTATCTTTTTTCCATTGAATCTTTTGGGCCTCTTTGTCAAAAATCAGGTGTTCATAGGTTTTTGGGTTAATGTCTGGATCCTCAATTCTATTCCATTGTTCCACAAGTCTGTATTTATGCCAGTACCAGGCTGTTTTTATCACTGTAGCTCTATAGTATAGCTTGAAGTCAGGGATGGTGATACCTCCTGAGGTTCTTTTGTTGAGTAAAATTATTTTGGCAATCCTGGCTTTCCTGTTATTCCAAATGAAATTGAGTATTGTTCTTTCAAGGTCCAAAAACTATTGTGTTGGGATTTTTATAGGCAGTGCATTGAATCTGTAGATTGCCTTTGGTAAAATTGCCATTTTTACTATGTTGATCCTACCAATCCAGGAACATGGGAGAGCTTTCCATTTTCTGATATCTTCTTCAATTTCTTTCTTCAGTGATTTAAAATTTTTGTCAGATAGGTTTCTTACTTCTTTGGTTATAGTTACTCCAAGGTATTTAATACTATTTGCAGCTAGTATGAAGGGTAATGTTTCGCTTATTTCTTTTTCAGCTCTTCTATCTTTAGTGTATAGAAGGGCTACTGATTTCTTTGAGTTAATCTTGTATCCTGCTACATTGCTGAAGGTGTTTATCAGCTGTAGAAGTTTCTTGGAAGAATTTTGTGGGTCACTTATGTATACAATCATATCATCTGCAAATAGAGATAGCTTCACTTCTTCTTTTCCAATTTGTATGCCCTTAATCTCTTTTCATTCCCTTATTGCTTTAGCTAAAACTTCGAGAACTATATTGAATAGATAAGGGGAGAGAGGACATCCTTGTCTAGTTCCTGATTTTAGTGGGATTGCTTTGAGTTTTTCTCCATTAAGTTTGATATTGGCTAAAACTTCGAGAACTATATTGAATAGATAAGGGGAGAGAGGACATCCTTGTCTAGTTCCTGATTTTAGTGGGATTGCTTTGAGTTTTTCTCCATTAAGTTTGATATTGGCTGTCGACTTCTTGTAAATCGCCTTTATTATATTTAGGTATTCTCCCTGTATTCCTGATCTCTCCAGGGCTTTAATCATAAAGAGTGTTGGATTTTGTCAAAGGCTTTTTCCGCATCTAAGGAAATGATCATGTGGTTTTGTTCCTTTAGTTTGTTTATATGATGGAAAACATTTACAGTTTTTCATATGTTAAACCAGCCCTGCATTTCTGGGATGAAGCCTACTTGGTCATGGTGGATGATATCTTTTATGCATTGTTGTATACGGTTTGCCAAGATTTTGTTGAGAATTTTTGCATCAATATTCATGAGGGAAATTGGTCTGTAATTCTCCTTCATTGTTGTGTCTTTGAGTGGCTTGGGTAATAGGGTGATTGTGGCCTCATAAAAGGAGTTTGGCACTATTCCTTCAGTTTTTACTGTGTGAAATAGTTTGAGGAGTAATGGTAGTAATTCTTCTTTGAATGTCTGGTAGAATTCAGCACTGAAACCATCTGGGCCAGGGCTTTTATTTTTGGGGAGGTTTTTAATGACAGCTTCAATTTCCTTAAGGGTAATAGGCCTGTTTAGGAAATTAATTTGATCTTCATTTAATTTTGGTAGATGGTACCTGTCCAGAAAGCTGTCCATTTCTTCTAGGTTTTCCATTTTTGTGGAATACAGATTTTCAAAATATGATCTGATAATTCTCTGTATTTCCTGGGGGTCTGTTGTTATGTCCCCCTTTTCATTTCTGATTTTGTTGATTTGAACACTCTCTCTCTCTGTGTTTTTTGATTAGTTTGACTAAGGGCTTATCTATCTTGTTAACTTTCTCAAAGAACCAACTCTTAGATTGGTTGATTCTTTGTATTGTTCTTTTTGTTTCAATTGTATTGATTTCAGCTTTAAGTTTGATTATTTCCTGCAGTCTACTCCTTCTAGGTGAGTTCCCTTCTAATTGTTCTAAGGCTTTCAGCTGTGCTGTTAGGTCTGTAGTATGGGATTTCTCAAGGTTTTTCATATAGGCATCTAGCACTATGAATTTTCCTCTTAAGACTGCTTTCATTGTGTCTCACAAGTTTGAATATGTTGTAGATTCATTTTCATTGAATTCTTGGAAGACTTTGATTTCTTTCTTAATTTCTTCCTTGACCCAGAGATGGTACAGCTGATTGATGTTTAGTTTCCATGAGTTGGTAGACTTTCTTTGGGTTTTGATGTTGTTGAACTCTAACTTTAGGCCCTGGTGGTCCGATATGTTACAAGGGATTATTTCCACTTTTTTGTATTTGCTGATATTTGCTTTATGACCAAGTATGTGGTCAATTTTGGAGAAAGTTTCATGAGGAGCTGAGAAATATGTATATTCCTTTGCCTTTGGGTGGAAGGTTCTGTAGATATCTATTAAATTCATTTGCATCATAACCTCATTTAGACTCCTTATTTCTCTGTTGAGGCTCTGTCTGGTTGATCTATCCAGGGTTGAAAGTGGGGTATTGAAGTCTCCCACTATTCGGGTGTAAGAATTGATGTGGGATTCGAGCTTTAGCAGTGTTTCTTTTACATATGTAGGTGCCCCTATATTAGGGGCATAAATATTTAAGATTGAAATCTCCTCTTGACCAATTTTTCCTGTGATGAATAAGTAGTGACCATCTTGGTCCCTTTTAATTGCTTTATCTTAAAGTCTACTTTGTTAGATATTAGGATTGTAACCCCTGCTTGTTTCTTAGGACCGTTTAACTGGAAAATCTTTTCCCTACCCTTTATTCTAAGCCTGTGTCTGTCTTTGCAGTTGAGGTGTGTTCCTGTAGGCAACAGAAGGATGGCTTCTGTTGTTGTATCCATCTTGTTAGTGGGTGACGTTTTATTGGAGAGTTGAGACCATTGATATTAAGGGAAATTAGACCATTGATTCATATTTCCTGCCATTTTTGGTGGCAACTTGTTTGTATTTCCTTTCTCTAGGGTATTCTTCTGTGGACTTACTGATTGTTTGTGATTTTGTGGGTGTATCTGAGGTCCTTAGGTTGGAGTTTTCCCTCTAATACTCTCTGTAGTGATGGGTTGGTAGATAGATATTCTTTCAGTCTGACTTTGTCCTGAAATACCTTGTTTACTCCATCTATGGTGATTGATAATTTTGTAGGGTATAGTATTCTAGTTTGGCAGCCATGCTGTTTTAGTGTCTGTATAACTTCTGACCAAGCCCTTCTAGCTTTCATCATTTCCATTGAATATTCAGGCGTTATTCTGATGGGTCTGCCTTTATATGTGAGTTGGCCCTTTTCTTTTGCAGCTCTTAAAATTTTTTCTTTGTTCTGAATGTTTTGTGGCTTGATTATAATGTGGCATGCTGACCTTTTTTTGGGGATCATATCTATTTGGTGTTCTGTAAGCTTCTTGTATCTTTATAGGCATTTCCTTCTTCAGGCTAGGAAAGTTTTCTTCTATGATTTTATTGAAAACATTATCTGTGCCTTTGAGCTGGTATTCTTCTCCTTCTTCTATTCCTATTATTCTCAAATTAGGTCTTTTCATGGTGTCCCAGATTTCCTGAACATTTTGAGTTCTGGCTTTTTTAGTTTTACTATTTTCTTTGACTGAGATATGTATTTGAGCTACTGAGTCTTCCACTTCAGAGATTCTATCTTCCATCTCTTGAACTCTGTTTGTTATGCTTGTATCTGTGGTTCCAGCTTTTTTCTTCAGGTTTTCTATTTCCATTTTTGCCTCATTTTGTGCCTTTTTTATTGCTTCTATTTCAGCTTTTATTTCAGCTTTTAGTTTCTGGCATATTTCTTTCATAGATTTGTTCATCTCTTCCAATTTTTTGTTTGTATCTTCTTCTATTTCTTTAAAGCTTTTTTTCATATCTTCTTTTAGAGCTTCGATGATCATCAAAAAGGAATTTTTGGTGTTGCTTCCTTCTGTTTTCTCTTCATTGCTCAGGTCAGGTCTTGTAGTTGTAAGATTGCCACTCTCTTCTGGAGTTACCATGTTGTCCTTGTATTATTATGTAATTTTTTGCACTGACGTTTGCCCATGGCTTCAGTGGTTCATGATTAGATGGCTCCTGGTCAGTTGTGGCACTCGGGTTTGTGTGCCTCCTGTCACCTCTCTGGGCATGGTCTGAATCTACCCTTCAGGAACTGGAACTGATGGGAGCTCAACTCCCCCTCCCTGGCTGGGATATAGGCACTTGGGCCTGGTGACCCCTCCTCACCTCTGGGCAGAGTCTGAGTCTGTCCTTCTGGGACCCCTGTAGTTGTCAGTTCCCTCAGTTCAATGTGGCGGTGGGTAGCTGTGCAGTTTCCCTCAGTAGGAGCTGTGGGTATGGTGACAGGCAGAGTTTATCTGCCCCCTGCTCCAGAGTGCGCTGGGACTCTGCAGACAGCCCTTGGTTCCGGAACCATATCCACTTTTTACAGTAGGAAAAATTACATGATCTTCCCATGATATCCCCTTTAATTTTTCTAAAGACAACTTGAAAAAAATGTATAGGTATGAAAAATATATGTATATACAGAATGAAGATATACGTGTATATATATATACACATATAACTTTATTAAACTATACATAAACATTGTGAGGATGGATCTCATATGTACACAAGATGTTGACATGTTTTATTGAGTATATTTTGGATATGTTCATGGGTGAGATTAACAGTTGAATTCATGGCTGAATGCAGTATGTTTCCTTTCCCATCTGAGTTGGTCTCATCCCATCTAACAAAGATTTAAATAAAACACAACACCCTATTGTGCACCTGAATATCTACGAGCCAATCATCAGTTTCTCTTGTTGCTGGACTATGACATGGACAGGTACCCAGACAAACAGATATGCTCATTCTTGGGTTATGGCATCAGGATGGTCATATCATCAACTCTCCTGGGTTTCTTTCATGCACAGCTCAGGTTGTGGGAATTTTCAGTCTCCATCATTTATGTAACCCAATTTTTATTGTCTCTGTTTATCTGGAGAATACACACACACACCTCAATAACAATATACTTCTAACCATAGAGCAGAGTTTAAAACCCATTTAAAATATTGGTAGGCAGATAGATTGTGTTTAGTCTGCTCATATTTTTGCTCCCAGCAGAGCTTTACAATCTTGATGTTGACAGTAATTATTTTTGTTTCAATTTCAAAATATATAAAATTGGAGTGTTTTTAGGGACATAGGAGCTGATGGAAACAATTGATGTCAGTCATTAAGCTTCAGTGAGCTTATTAAAGTGTTTACCGCTCATGGTGATTTTGTGTTGAGCAGAATTCAGGGACCTCTCCAGGGGTGGCATCAGTAATCCATTGGAATTTTTCATTACTGCTAACTGAAGAAAAAGGAAGACAAGAGTAATTAAAATTATAATCACATCAACACCAAAAGAAACTTGATACTGAAAAAGGTTGTAATTTTACTCAAAAATTTTCTTTTTAGAGAATTTTCAGATTTTCAAAGATGAAACACTCTTGTTTGTATATTGTACATTTCCTTATAAAACTTGGTTCCTATAGGCATCTGCAATGTCACACAGTTGAACATGAGGGCTCGAGTTATTTCTAAACTTCATGTTGAATGAAAAGTGTGACTTCAAAGTAGAGTAGCACAATTCTTTTTTAGTAGTAAAATTGAATATGCTAGTAACACAGACATACAGAAGTGCATATTTCTCTATACACAACTATACCGAGGAAGAAAATATCATATTACAGAGAATAGATGTTAATCTTGAGATGAAAACTAGTGAAAGGAAATGGAAATTCTTCAAGCTTATGTGTATTCAATATAATGAATGTTTTGGCAATATGTCTCATCACTTTCATTTTTGAGAAGTATACAATATTTCCAAGTCCTTCTTGGTTTTCATTTTTAAAATACTTCATTCAATTTTTGCTTTCCCTCTACAACATTCTAATCATTTTTCTTAAATATGTTTAAATTATTAGTTTTGTAAATCAGATGTAGAGTAAGTGATACAAAGGCAATTTAAATAAGACTAGGATTTGTGAAGGGCAACACTCACAAGAAAGGGTACCAACAGGTTTTGGTAGGGCAAGAAAGATAGACGAGAGACACATATGTCTGGAATGATACTGACACTTCCTCTTTTCCACAACTGCTGAAGAAACTAAGAATGTGGAGCAGGTGAGTCTGAGACCCTAGGAAGGAAGACAGGGTTGATTGAGGACACTTCATGGAGGCAGGAGGTAATGGAGCTTTGGACAGAGTGTTTGCTATCAACGAAAGTGGAACACTTTGTCAAGCCACTGCAGAGATAATAAGAAGTTCAAACAGGGACTTGTGTGGTGAATACTGTGTATGAAACATTCAGATCTATTTATTTTCTTTTGCAAGACTTCATTAAGAAGCTAGGGAAGGAGGAAGAGGGTGGTGAATCATCAGAATAGGGAGACAGTACTAAGTAAAAGGTGGGAAGCCTTTTGTAAAAGCAAGAAATTGGATGGTGGTTTGCAAAGAGGAAAACTGGACAGCAAGGGAACATATGGAAAGGTCCAGTGAGAAGCAAACTCACCATGATGTGGAACTCAAGAAAGCCTCAAGAATTTGAGATGTTGTTTATTCCCAGCATTCCCCTGTGAGATGTGACACTGGAAATAGAGGATGGTTCTGTCTGCACAGAGAAGGTCTTCATACATCTTTATCCAGTCAGCTGCAGAAACCTAGGATGCGTAGAAATCACATATGAGTATCCAGGCCCTGGGCCTAGAAATGCTCATTCCAATGAGCTTGAATGACATCTGAGCACACAGATTTTGGGAAAGACCATGAGAAGATTCTATTGTGTATGCAATCAAAGATAAAGACTACTGTTATCAAGCATGTTGACCACTTTTAAGAAAGTAAGATGAGCTTGCTAAGACATCTAACAGGATAGAGGCATGGGAATCAGCTGATCCCTTCATTTCTCTGCCCATCATATACAATCCTGCCTTTTATAGGTGGTGTGACTTATTCTCAGCTAATTATGACTAAGTCAGATTATCCAGAACCCCAGCAGAAGGGGATTTTATAGTGAATTTCAGATATTAAAGATCCTAAGAAGCATCATTTTCTAAAAATATTTTTTTCTTATTTGCATATGCCTCCCTGACTCGTAAGTGAAACAGACAGTACAAAAAGAAAACAAGGTTGGCCAAGGAGTTAGATTCCTTGAGGGTTGACTTTCACACCTAGACTACAACATTTACAATTGGGAAGCCTGGGTTTTCGTGCCATGCATTTCCACCTCAATCTGGTTTCATGGCACACGAGCAATTTTGATATAAAACAATATTGCTCTGAAAATAGGGCACCGTCCCTTGGAATGAAGGCAAATGAGGATTTAGAGCCCTTGCAGGTTGTTCTGTCAGGACTAATTTGAGTGTTAAAGTTCTATTTGCAAACCTGAGTAAACAGGAACGCAGACAGCTTGAACAAGATGAAATTTTGATATTGCCCAAAGGAACAAGCCGATCAGGGAGCGCTCAGAATGCATTTGAATCAAAAGCATCTGCAACAACTTTAACTCTGCTTCATTCAGTCTCAGCTGGACAGAAACAAGGGAGGCTTAACCCATGACACCTGGCAAGGAGGGCAGAGAGCCATACATTAGAGGTTCTGATAGCCTCTCTGGGCTTTTGCAGCATCTGAGTGCTTGTGCTAGGCAATGAATGACTCCATTCAATTCTTCTGCAGCTGTCCATCACAGAGGGCTCCAGTAAAATCTAATTCCTGATATTGTCATCCCCAATAAATATTTTTTGCATATTTAGGGAGACCATGGCAACAAAACTGAGTCTGAACTAAATTTGTATATGAAATATTTTCTGTTTTAGACAATGCTTTTAAAGACATGTGACAGAATTTTTTTTTTTTAAAAGAATAAGTTCCTGTTTATCTAATTAAATGCTTTTGAGAAAGGTCTACATCTATGATCTTATGTGTTCAAAGAAACACTTATTGATGCTCAGAAAGTATTTTTTTTCCTGTGAAAATAATGGGGTCCTATGTAAATCAAGCAATTCTGTGCTGGTCACCATGGGCTCTGTGTAACTAAGGTGGGCAATGGGTAGTGTTTGGCCTTCTAAAGATCTTTGTTGTTGTTTGTTTGTTCATTTGGAAGACAGAATCTAGTGTAGTCGAAGTTGGCCTCAAACTCACTATGTGGCTGAAACTGGCCTTGAGTTTCTGATTCATCTCCCTAGTTCTGGGATAGCAGGCATGTGCCATCACACCAGCCTAAGGTTTAGTCCAATAATAGTTGCTAGTGCAGACATGAAAGCGACAGGAACAGATGTGCCTGTAGTACATGAACAAGTCTTAGATTCTGTGGTGTTGGATGTTATTTTCCCAAGCCCTGATCTAGGAGAACTAATGAAGCTAAAGATTAAAAGCTACACTGGTTACCCAAATCCCCAGGCAAAAGGAGGCCCAGTGGCATCCACACCAGCAAAGAACAAAATAAGCCTCCTGTTTATTTTTCTGGGATCCACAAGTCTCTTTTCAGGGTTTAAATAGTTGTTTCTAGAGCTGTACAGAAAATGATTTTATTTTCCCACTAACTGAAACCTTCCTGTCAGTATAAGACTATATTCTCACAGTCAAGACAGAATTTTTTTTTTAGCAAACATTTTCATCATATCTTGATCACACAGAGCAAATATAAACAGAAAACTTACAACCTAATTATGGAAATAATATTAAAAGAAATGAATGAAAACTAGTTCTGTAATAATATATTTTTAATATTTAGTATGATTTCAAAACCCATTGATTGGATGTATGTGTATAAGTATAGTCACACATACTCTTTAAGGTCTTTTTATAGAAATAGTCGAATTGGAGAGCCTAGGCTTTGGCTATATTTATTGAGTTTCCCTTCTGAAGAAGTTAAGGTAAAGGGGGACTTTTCTGTAGACTGGTTGCAGTTATTGCTTCTTTTCCCCAGATCTCCACATTCTGTTGAGTGGCTCTGTATGAGGTGTAACCTGCACAACCTCACAGGTTAACCATGCTGGTCACCAAAAGGCACTGTTGTCCTTTACTCATCAAGATGCTTTAGGACACAGTGATCATGAGAAAAAGTAACACTACCTCACACTTGGTATATTTTCCTTCTTAAATTAGGACATAATAGATTCTAAACTTAAAGGTTTAAGAATCCTCAGTGATGACACATCTCACACTGAATACTTCTGCATGTTTCTGGAGAAAAAGGATTTTCAAATATGTCAATGACCCCAAAAAGTCTGGAACTAAAATTTTAGAAATGGATGTGGAGAAATAATATGTTTAAATAATAGTATCCTCCTTGTATATAAGAGTCTGAATTCACCAAAGTTGCTGGAAATCTGCTCTTACAAGTTTTAGGGATAATTTTGAATGGAGCTTTAATGAGGTCCGGAAGAATGGCTCAGAAGTTAACAGTACTACACCACTCTTGAAGAAGTCCCAAGTTTGGTTCTCCGTGTCCATGTCCTGGAAATCACAAATACCTGTAAGTCTGTCTCCAGCAGATCAGAGACTCCTCCTTCGGCCTCCAGGAGCACTCCACTCAGGTGCAGAAACCCACATGTAGACTGGTACGCATACACATCAATAAAAATACTTTAAACCCTAAATAAATCTTTAGAAATCTTGTTTAGTTTAAATTTGTAGCCTAACATTCCAAGTGAGGGATTATCAGTTTATATATATATCATGCTAAACTAGGAAATATTCTCCATAAAATTACGTATTTGTAAATTAGCTTATTATCAATGGAATATAGACTATTACACTCACATTATTACATTAGAGCCCCTTAATTTCCTTAAATGCCATTCCCTCTTTAGTTGTTCCTTTTAGTTATACAATATAAATATTATTTTATTTTTACAAAAAGGCTAATGTCTACATTAACCTATATGCCTCCACAACACAATCTTTATTTTATTTGCATAACAAACTCTTCATCTGAGATAGAGTGATTTGTTTCATAAACATTCTACCTGAAACATAAAATACCATTTTATTGTGTTTCATGAAATTGATTTGATACATTTGCTTCCATTATCTTTCAACTAATAAGAAAAAAATAAGCTTTGTACTTTAGCCTCAAAATAAAAAGCAATTTGTTTCACGTAAATATCCTGTTCTGTTTGCAGGTATATATTTCCAGAATGAGCTCACTTTGTAGCTTTTTCTGAAATTCACTTTCTCAGGATGTTTTATAAAATGTACTTGACAAAAAATAGCCTTCAATATCACCACTTTTCCTTAAAAGTCTTTGAATGAGGTTTTATTATTTCCTACATTTTTGATGATCAGAATTAAAAAATTCAAACAAAATTCAACCCTTTCTTCATTTTTCTTAGCCTGTTTTATTTTGAGCCTAATATTAGAGTAGTATAATTAGTATGCCATTTAGGCAATGTGGTTATAATTTTAGAGCCTGGAAGGTATTTTTAAAAGTTTCTGGATTGGAATATCTCACCTGGAAAAGAATAACAACCAGCTGCATGGTACCAGGCCTCCAGCTGCACTCAGTCCAATGCTTTCTGCTGTGTTCTCATTCGTGACTAGATGCATCCTGAAGCTTACCCAAGGCCAGGTGTGCTGACTTGTAAACCTGCACATGGACATAGCAGCAGACTACTTCAGTGGTCAAGCTTGAAATATGCCTCTGTCAAGTAAACAAAGAGCAGTTTAACATGATTTCTCCACTTTGTGGTTTTGGGAATCCTCATAAGCCAGAACGTCCTCTTTATTAGTCTCATATCTAGGTGCTAATACATTTCAGAAATTCCCTTAGATGCTGGCTTTCACCTTGGGGCTTGCAGGAGCTAAAAGAACTCAATATGGGAGGGGACAGACATAACCTGTGATCCAGCAAAATATTCACTTAGCAAATGCTTGAAATACTTCAGCCTCAGCCTCAGAAATCATTCCACAGCTGAATCCAAAACTAATGAAAATAGATTTTGGTCATTTGTTACTATTTCCCTTGCTCTTCTGCTTCCTGAAGTCCTCTATGAGTTGCAGCTCTGAGTTCTGTGACAACTGACAATTGATACAGGCTAGGAGAAACCCCAGCTCTTCCAAGGGCGCAAATCATGAAAGCTGTGATGGTGGTGCCACTACCTCAGTCTCAATCTGCTTCATCCCTGCTGCTTCTATGAAAGCAATTTCTCACTTAAAACTGAAATGTAGAAGCAGTATTATGAGACAAATCAAACCACAGCAAATCATTTTAAAAACAAAAATAAAAATGGAAGACTTGGACAGCACCGTTTTGATATGCTCAAGTATTGTTTATTCTAGAATTTGCTTCATGTTTTGTCTCCTGTCACTATGTTTTTTAAATTCCTTTGGGCATTCTGAGCCTGTCCCCCTTAACCATCATTTGGACTGAAATCTTAACCACAAGGCTACTTATGTGTGGCATGTGGGTATGAACACAGCAGGACTGGTCGGAGTGAGAGAAAATAGAGATCTTCGGTATGTTTGAAAATACACAGAATTTTAGAGCTGGGATTATGGTTTGGGTTTACATTTATTGGGCCACTTCTGGCTCTATGCATTTTGAAAAGTTATTTTTATACGTTGAGTGATGATATTTTTTTTTTAAGCATGAGGTAATCCTTAGGGAGAAAAACTCAAGAATAGCATTATCATGAGATTTCATCATTTGCATCTTTCAGAATCATCTTATGAAAAAAGTGACACTGATAACTTTAATTCTGGAGCACCATAAGAAATGCCATAATGTTGCTGACAGATAATTACTGCTGAATTACTCAGAACCAAATTTGATTTACTCTAAAAGCCAAAAGCTACTTGTAACTTCATGTCTTAATTTTTCTTGATTTGATTTAAATTTGTTTCTTGATTTATATTCCAAGACATTTATGTCATTTATTTTTCAGAAGGATGTTTTCATGCTTAAAAATGACTGTTTATTGACATTTTGTAGAGATAAAATGAAGATAAAACTTGCTAATTGCAGAAATCACTTCATTGTTTTGTATTATACTTGGTTAGTGACCATGCTATATAATAATATGATATGATATAATATAATTTAATATATAATAATGGGTCTGAGATTGGATTTTAAGACACAGAAACACATTTTTATCTCTTTTTGTTAATAAGTAAAGAATAGACTTTTTAATATGCTACTGAATTCAATTTTATACTGAATAAAAACAAATGTAAATTACATATTTTTAAAAAGAAATTAAACAATTTGAAAAATTTCCAATTGAAAAATTAATAATGTATGCCTGATATTGATGATTTGATTGTATTGACAACTAAAATACACATATGATGTTCAGTTGTTCTAAGAGAAATTTCTTTTTATTTGATAAAATAGTTAAATCTGCCATAGTAGATTCTTTACAGTGACAACGTGTTTATTCCCTTGCTTGTAGGAAAAGTGTCTTCATACAATGTAGGCACTTAGAAGAACATGCTCAGAATTCCTTTTTGGTAAATATTTTTGGGTAGTATTTTCCACTGGGCGGTTATCTTCCTAAACTTTACAAAAAAATGCTTTGATACATTTCTGAACATCCATTTAGATGGCCACTGAATTTCTTTTAAGAACTTTGCTATCTGAATATTATTTCCTTTTCCTGCATTAACCTGGATGTCTCTGATGTTGCATGGAAATACTGATCTTCTTTAGTAAAATGTTTCCCAGTGGTGGCAAATGACTTGTGATTGGGGTAAAGAATGCATTGATCTCAAGCCTAATGCTCCCTTATGTAAAGACAGAAGCCATTATGAACACTGTATTTATAGGTTTCTATTCTGCTGCTTGACTCTCAGGACACAAGGTATGGTTTATCATCATGTCTGTGCTTTTGAAGCCAATAATTAAAATACCAGTGGCAGATTATGAATAAAATCAGTTGACTTGGACTTGTATTCAGACAATAACATCTTTGAAAAGACTGGTTCCTTCACATTCCAGTAAAATGTTTCTGGGTTTTGTGTTTTTATGAATATGATGAGCCTTTTATCCCCTTAGAACTTTTGATTTAGTATATATTCATATTTACATTATAGTTTCATATTATTCAATACACATTAAAAAATTTCCAACCAAAGCAAAAAAGAACATGCTTTTAGAAAATAGAATGACAACCAAAACCTTACAAAGAGTGACATGCATTTATAATAATGTCTTAGCAGCATTCAAACGAATTAATTGAGAAGCTATTTTTGTTCTAGTACATTTAAAATCAAGTCTGTTAAAAATACCTAGTTGTCCCCATATTCTGTTTTTGATGTCTGAAGCATTATCATGGAGTGTGCACACTCAGATGTTTCAGCCCAGCTACCAGAAACACCCACTAAACAGTGAGTTTATTGCTCCAAAGCTTCAACTGACTGGCAAATTAGAGACATGTTTAGAAAATAAATGGCCTCCATTGTGCCCTAATAGTCTATTAGTCATCTTGCCAATGAACTCCAGCTGGAGTGTTCTTGGGGTGATTGAACATGACCCCTGGGGTATGTCTGCCATTTCAAGACAAAGGAAAATTCCAACCCAAATAATTGATAGCCTGGAATTCCTCCCTAAATCTTTCCCTTCTTTACTGCCCTGTCTTTTCAGACTTCGCCCTGCAGTTGAATGCATTGTCTCAAAATTGATGCTTTCTTTATTCTTCCAGTGCTTTTCTTCTGCAACCACATTTCTTCACCAGTGGGGGAAAAACAACCCACACAGTCAGACCCCTGTGCATTACTGGCAGTGAGGTGGTTCTCATATAGCTTAGGCAAGTATGTATTAACAAAAATCTTAACTAATTTGCAAGGAGTTATAAAAAATCATATGGAAACCTACTACTTTGAAATCCAATTAAAATGTAATTGAAGGGGATAATCAAAGAAGCACTAAGAAAAAAGAGGATGATATTTAGGGTAACAGTTTAGTCAGGGATTGGGTAAGGTGTAGAGAGATAGAGAGTGGGTTAATATTATATATTATACATATTGAGCTTGAATAGAGAAACTCTGCAAGTGTAGTTAATGATATCTCCAAAGAAATGGGTTATTCAACAAAAATCACAGTTACAGACATGGTGTAGGTTTCTACCAGTTATCCATTAAGAATGTCTTCAAAATGATACACACCATTGTCATTGCTCTTGGTTGCTATAGTAAGAGTCTACTGATGAAGTTATGCCACCCTTTCATTGCAGGATAGGTAACCAATCTAGAACTGAGCAGGAAAGACTCTCTTCAAAGTGCTATGCAGACTACTAGGGAACAAGCGTCATCTCACCAGTAGCCTTACCTAGTTCTGTACCATCCCTGCCACAAACTGATATGCAAGGCAAAATGGCACAACTGTGGCATGAATACTATGAAGTCACCAACTGTTTTCTGATTGAAATTGTATCCTGAATTCATGCTGGGTACTATGAATTTTGTCTAACACCTACAGTTAAGGAGGTCTCAAACTGCATGGAGCAATCAAGCATTGATAATTTGATAAATGGGTTTGTTGTTAAACTGTCTTCTAAATATTTGCTTGTAACTGTAGATTTGAGCTTCCCACAGTCTTGGTTAGATATGCTTTTATTTGTGCAGTGTATAAAGGTTATTGCAGTGATTCATAACTGAGAAATTGATGAGACAAAGTGACTGAATGCTCACCCTTAAATGACCATCTACAGCAAGTCTTCTCACTGCATTGCTCAGGGCACACAACAAAAGAGAGAATGGAAACAATGTAAGAGCTGGATAATAGGAAGGAGTGCTGTGTAAGGCAATCTTCAGAAAATGACATGACTCTTCCCATAAAATTTCAGCAGCTATGGTTATCTGCATTAGACTTATAGAAGATTAAGTCAACCCAGGCATAGAGAGATGAGGGGCTCATGTCCTCCAGCCCTAGCTGAGAAACTTTTGGCAGCTGATGGCTGCTAGAGTAAAGCCAGTCTTTCTTATTTGGGAGTTATGGCCACTTGTACATTGCTTATGATCCACTGGATAACCCCACACCCATGCAGATACATGCAACACAGATTGGATTAATAAAAAATATGTATGTGTTAAAGACAACATGAAATGAAGAGACAGGTATGTTAGGAAGGTCTGGTGACAAGTTAGAGAGGGGGAATGGAGGCTGGGCTCTCTCTCTCTCTCTCTCTCTCTCTCTCTCTCTCTGTATGTAACTGTGTGTATATCATTCTCAAAGAATAAACAATGTTTTATAACTTAAAAAAACATAAATTGATATAATCAGCTGAATTTCAAAAAGAAATAGATTTGTGCCAGTGATGAACATTTGGAAATTAAAACAAAAAAGTTAACATTAACAGAATTATTGTTTGAAAATGTCTCAGCCACTATGAAAATGTAAAAAATTTAAAAAATAAATATAATTATGAATATAAAACTCTCAAAAACTTATTGTGATCTGAGTATTAATTAGCCAGTCTTTTAAAAAGGTTCAAATGGACAATGGAAACTTCTAAGCTGCTGTCAGCAAGTTATCTGGCAGAATCTGTCCCCAGTTTTGAGCTAATGGCAGACATGGCTAATCAATCATGGCACTCTTTCTTGCTGAGTCCAGATTCAGCCTCAGGAGTCATCACAGGTGCCAAGTCCATTACTGCCGATAATAGCTGCCTCAAGAATTGGGATGAAAATGATTCCACTTACTTTCCCAGTTTGGGGACAGCTTTTCTGGGTGACAAGCATGGAAATGTAAATACTGCTGAGATTCTGAGAAATGATTATAAAATTATAGCTTTGGTGATGATATTATTGTTACATTTATAAAAGTACCTTCTTTTAGAGATATATTCAAGATCATACAAATAAATAATGAGATGGATGCCAGTTATTTTAAATAGTCTTGGAAATGAAAGAGAAATGAGATTTTAAGAGACACAGTATGAACATGAGCTAATGAAGAATGAACATTGGGTAGTTAAATGAAATTAATTTTTTCTTAAAGTATATTAAGTAAAAGTAAATAAATTTATGTCAGTGTAATCTACACACACAAATTATATAATATATGTATTTTAACCTCAAGTTTCCTTATCTTTAAAATAGGAAGTTAGTAAATTGTTAGTCACTATTTTTCGAAGAAATTAAATAATATATTTGAATTTATTTAAGTTCAAGTCTGTCCCCGAATTAAGCCATATAAATATTTTTCATCATAATTTTCAATGGGTATATCCTGGAAAGAAAACACCACATGAAGGCTAGTGAGGAAAATGAATATATAAGAAATGCTTGACATAGAAAAATTAAATGGTGGGAAATTAAGTGTTTAGATGGTGGTGGTCTTTGAAAACGGTATGTTTGACCAGTTAGTTCTTACGTAATGTGCATATGGTTCCTTAGACTCTACTCAGAATATAACAAAAGCAATAACAAATAACCACTTCTTGTTTGTTTTCAATTGTGTGCTAGGCTAGATCTCTCAAGACAGAGTTGATAATTTTACTTTATTATCAACATGGATCATTCATTTGAAAATGTTAGGATGTACTTCCCAGGAGAGGCAATTTCACTACAATAAAGTTTCCTGATGCTATTACCTTCATAAGAATCACATTTCATAGTTCACTACACATGCTGTTTTTAATCTCCCAAGTTAATGGCTTTACTTAAAATCAACCAGGATATAAATCATAAAAACATAGATTACCTTCCATGTTAGATATGACTGATTATTTTATAAATATTATTAATATGATAGTTAATTTTTCCTGTGTTCAGAGTTAATATTCAGATTGGGATTTTTTTTTTTACCTCATTGTGGTGGTATGTAATAACTTCAGTAGCCACTCACACATCATTGATAGGGTTGTACTAATGAAATTATTTTCCACTCCAGCGATATGTTTCTAGGCTATCTTATCTAAATATATGAGAAATGTATTCACAGTAACACTTGAACAAAATAATGCATGGACTGTGGGTATAAAGATAGAAAGCAGCATAGTATGCCCACATGTCTAGAATATATAGATTTTTCTATAAGATATTAACTAAGCTCACAATTTACATAATTTGCCTAATGAAAATAAAGATCTACAGTTGTTTTTAGAACCCTATTGATTTCATTTTTAGGCTGATGTAGCACCTTTTCTCTGATTTCAGTTCTCAAAGCAGAAAACTAGAGTCAGGAACCTTCTAGGGATACTGTTTACTGCTTCACTCTCAGGTTTATATTTAGGCTCATATTCAGTCAGTTTCAGCCTAAGAATACCTGCCAAGGGATCATAATACCCACAGTGACCTTGGCTCTTTTGTATCAATTAATAATCAGGGTGATTCCTCATAGACATGCCCACAGGTCTATCTGATCTAAGTAATTCCTTAACCAAGGTATTCCTCTCATGACTCTAAGATTCCTCAAATTGACAATTAGAGCTAACGAGGACACACATATTTAAATCTATTGTATAATATAAGTTTAAAAATTAAAGCAATCTGCTTTATGTTGTGTTTATATCTCACAAAATATTAAACTATCTTGATACAGGAATACAAACTGAGAAAGTATCCTGAGAATAATAAACACCACTAATAATAATTATCATTTTTTTGTTTCCCAGTAATATCTTAACTTCATTTTGTGCATTCTTATCATTCTTCTCTACAATTCTATTAACACCATTAGTGTGGCTCACTTTAACCCATAGCAAAAAAAAAAAAAAAAAAAGACAGGAAAGAAATAAAAGTATTTGATTTGAAGATTGAATAAAATTTTCTATCTTTCCTGCTTTCTTTGACTTTTGTACAAACAATTAATATATGAAGTTCCAGGCCACCATTGTCATGGTCAGAGACCCACTATCATGCTTCATTTTAACAAGGGCCACAAACTCCAAGCAGGGACTATTAGATGTTTTCTGTCAGCTGCTGCAAGAAGAGAACTGTAGTCTGAGTCTGACTTCTGTTGCTGTTTCTTCCTGATATTTACGAAAGTGACTCCATGCTTTTCTTTTTAATCTACTTCAAGAATTGCCTGTTGGCACCAACTGTGTTTTACCTTATGATATCATCATGTAGTCTAGCTCTCCCACTTCTAGAGAAAGACCCCCATCTCTGGTGCTTGTAATTTTATCATCTTATTTGTACCTCCTCAAAATACTTTTGCCTGATCCTTGGTCGAGGCCTTATAGCATCATGTTTCTAAGCAAAGATCTAATGATTCAGTTCATCTTCAGTTCAAATTCTTAACTTGAATGCAATCAAATCAATGTCTTTATGCTTATTTTTCCTTATATAAGAATTTTTTTTGCACCAAAGCTTTATCTTCTTTAAAAATAAAACCTTGTTAACATAAATGAATACAATCTATCTTGAATCCATTTTGCTTTAGAAGGTGTAGAATACAGTTTCAACTTTCACTTTTGCCTAATGGATAAACAAGTATCTTGAATGAACAAGCAATCTCTTAGCATCTCTTTATGACACCACTTGTGAATTGAAAACTCTGTTGATACAGCTGTGTTCTGCAGTTCAGTGAGTATATTTATTAACTACCATAGATTTAAAATCAGGCTTAAACTCCACAGGAGTAAATAGACTATGTTAGTCTTCTTTATGGTCATCTTTTTTAATCTTTTTTTTTTTTGAAAGGGTAACTTGGACTGGTTTTTAAATTTTTTTTTCTGGGTTCTTCCAAAAACCCTGATGGTTTTTTACTGGAAAAAAGCAGTTCCCATTTAAGTGAATTTTGAATATTGATGATATTTCCTATTACTTTTTATGAATGTTTTAATTGTCATTATTTAAATACTATTTTAATAAAGTAGTATATTTTTATAGATGAATCACACATTTTGTTGGATTTATTGCTAGCTATATTTTTGTTGGTTTCTAACTTGTATTTAGGAATTATTATCTAAAATATCATTTCTACCATATAATCATACAATTGAATATTACATATTACATATTCACTTGTGTTCTCAATTTTATTCTCTGGCTAAATTCTAAAAATTTACCTATTAGAATATTTTAGATGTAACAGGCATATGTTAGTATTAACCTTTTACTTTTTATTTATTTCTTTTATATATTCTTGAGACTTTTGATAAATGGTTAAAAAATCAATGGCAGTAGTCTTTCATGTCTTAGCTCTCATTTTAAAATTATCTCTATTCACTGTTAATTTTTTCTGTGAAATTTAAAAGGTACTCCTACAATTCATATCAGTTCAAGAAAGTTTCTTTTAATCATAATAAAATAAAAATTTCTTTAAGAATTAAGTTGAAGGGAGAATAGAATTGACATTTTTGGAGCTGAGACCTAGACTGGCTCAGCATTTACTTTACAGGTCACATAAGGCTTTCTTTCTCCTGTCTTTGCGTGGTTTTACTCTGTAAACCAGATTAGCCTTGACCTCACAAAAATTGGCCTTGCCTCTTCAGTATTGTACCAGAGGCATTTGCCATACCTAGGTCTCTAATGTTTCAAATGTGATATTTGTGCCTTAATTCATGAATTCATTTTGTCTTCCTTAAAACTTCAAGTGAAGAATAATCCCAGGAGGTGTCTGCCTTAAAACTTCAAGTGAAGAATAATCCCAGGAACAGGCCAGGGAGTTGCCTTGTCCAGCCTTGCTCTGAGGGTTTTTGCCTTTTCTTATTGTATCTTATTTTACTGTGTTTGGTTGTTGTCTCTTGGAAGCCTCCTCTTTTCTAAGAGTAGATAGAGAGTGGAGATGAGGGGAGATGGGGATAGCTGGGAGGAGTGGAAAGAGGTGAAACTGTGGTCACATTGTATTATAAGAGAAGAATCTATTATCAATGATAATAATAATAAACTTCATATAAATAGATTCCTATCGAATATGCTTTATTCTGTCTATTGTCTTTAAACTTAGTTTAGTGTCATAGGACTCACCGAAGATGTTCCCTGAAGTTCATTTCTTCTTATTGCTAAGGAACATATTTTATGTAAATAGCCACAGTGTATCTTTTCATTTGCTAATGGGTATTAATATTGCTTTGAGATTTTTTCCAATTATTAGTAAAACTTCTATAAATACTTTGCATACATTGTATGTGGTTTGCTTTAATTTTGGGGGTACATATTTAGAAATAGAATTATCAAAGTATATAAAACACTGGGTTTACACTGTGTGATGATGTCATACTTAGGAAATTGGCTATAGGGTTTAATGTTTGTATTAGTGATGGATGTGATAAGATTGTAGATTTATAATTGCTAATTTTATTTCTAAATTATAGAATGTTTGAAACTCCTCTTTCTTTTTCTTACATTGGTTTCGGCAAATTATATCTCAGTGCTATTAACACATAATTAATTTGATTTTTTAAATCTATACTTACCAGTTCTTTTCATTTATAATATAATTTATTTACACTTTAAAAGTTTTTGAATATCATGTTTTCTTACTGCTGAGTAGTACTCCATTGTGTAAATGTACTATAGCTTGTTAATCCATTGCAGGCAAATAGATGGATATGGTGAATATCCTCCTGAGCGAGGTATCACAATCCCAGAAAGAGAAGCAGGGGATGTACTCACTCTTTAGCGGACTTTAAAAAAATAAAAAGAGAGAGATGTCGTTGTACACAAGAACTCAAGGCTAGAACATAGCTAAATGACACAGTGCCTCACTTCTGCATTGATGGCCTCTGGAAGGGTTGTATGTGAAGAAAGACTTGTTTTCTTTAAGGGTCTGGCCACAGGGAGTTTAATTATGCTCCAATAAATAAATGAGCAGCATGAATGAGCGTTTTTTGTAAATGGGGAGATCATAAGAGTGGGCATGAATCAGAAAGGTCTGATAACTGAGTTTGACCAGGTGCATGATGTAAAATCACCAGATAATAAAGATATATATATATAAATATATATATATAGAAAAATATAAATAAATAAATGAAAAAATAAGGTTTTGAATAGTCTTTTTAGAGGTTTGTCAAATATTTTAGCCAATCAAGTTTTAGATTTCTAAGGCTCAGTTTATAATACTTGTGGTATATATTTAAAGTTGCTTTTTTTTGATGTTTCATGTTACTAGAACTCTTAGTTTTCATTAGCACTTAATATTTTGTATTTATCAAAATTGCATTTGAAGTTCCAAGTTTTCTCATGTAATAGCTTGTTTACATTAGTAAAATATAGTGTTGTCATTATTCAGGTTTCTGTATTTCTAATTTTTATACAAATTATACTTGGATTAATGGCATCTTTAGGCTTTTATTTTTAATTTTTTACACTACTTGATGTTCATTTATAATTAAATGTGTTTTTAATTATAAAAATGAAGTCTATGGAGAGTTATTCCTTTACTTATAAATTTATAAAATCTGTATATTATCCATACTACTAAAGTATACAATACCAATAACAGCAATGTGAAAATTGTGCTATTTAACTTACAGACATTTTTGTTTCTTACTGTCAGATTTTCTTCTACTATTCATTATTAGGGGCCAGAAAATGACCTTCACAAATGGCCTTTATTAAAGACCCTACTTCCATGAATTATTTAGTTTCCACTAACATAGCCCAAATAATTGAGAGAATAACCACTTAGGGGAGGAAGGACTCATTTCAACTCCTACTTTCAGGGTATCACCCCTTGTGGCAGGAGAATGTGGCAGAGAGAGCAGCTGACCTGATGGCGGAACTGGGAACAATGAAAATGGGAATTGGTGACAGTTGGCTGAACTAGGTCCCTTCTTTTTATTCCATCTTTGCCTTAGCCCACATGATAGTGTTCCCTACATTTAGGAGATATGCATTTCCCCTATGATAAATATATTCTCTGGAATCATGCTAGTAAACATATCTGAGGTTATTCTGCTAGGGAATTGTAAATCCAGTCAAGTTGACCATGACAATTACCACACTCTCCTGGGCTTATTTTCTCCATAATTAAGTTTAGAATCAATATGAACTTTGATATATTTTATTAGCTCACAGATTTTTCTCTTGATTTATTTATAAGTAATTTTGAGAACAAAAATAACCAAAAAATCCCAGCAAAAT
The DNA here is from genome assembly GCA_004025045.1 of Sigmodon hispidus. NCBI lineage: Eukaryota > Metazoa > Chordata > Mammalia > Rodentia > Cricetidae > Sigmodon > Sigmodon hispidus. The sequence goes on from PVIH01003503.1 coordinate 36,406, forward strand.
TTAGGCTATCATGATACCTTTATACATAACAACATAAAATTATTAGATTATAATAGTAACTATTAGTAAGCTTTAAATAATAATAATAATAATAATAATAATAATAATAAAGAATACCCAAGATAATAAACTTTAAAGAGGGAAGATTGTCTTTGTCTTATAGTCTTAGAGGTTTCATCTCATTGTTAAAGTAGATGGACATGTTGCTTTGTGGCCTATAGAGAAATGATACATTATGGGAACCATATGACAGAAGTTTCTCACTTCAAGACAGCCAAGGGGCAAAGAAAAAAAGAAGAAACCACTAGACATAACAGTCCCACCACCCAAAGGCATAGTCATGATGACCCAAAATATTCCATCATTCACCATCTTTTAAAGTTTTTACAATCTTTCATTAATACCACACTTGACCTTGGGAACACATCAGATTTAGACCACAGTGTCTGTGGCTTTGGAGGACATTCAATATGTACTAGATCTATACTTTGGAAAGAGTATTTAATATGCCACCACAAATATAATTGAGTAGTTTCTGGCCCAGATTTTTGGGTCTAGACCAGAGGTTTGGACCCACTCTCAGCCCTACTGCCGCTTAGGCCCAAATAATCACACAGAGATATTAGTTTTGCTCTGATTGACCTAGGGCCCAGGCATATAATTTGCTAACTCCTTCATCTGAACTCAACCCATCTTGTTCATCCATGTGGCTTGATACCTTTTCTCAGCAGCATTTCCTCTGCATCGCTTGGCAGCTCCAGCAACTCTGTGGCATATGTGTCTGGTGTCTGCCTCTGCTCTGAGATGTTCCCGAGTTTTCTTAGCCTAGTAGCCCTGCCCATATTTTCTGTCTCCTTTGGCCAATCAGCTTTTATTAAATCCATAGATGGGACATATATTTACAATATTACCAGCATAATCCCACTACAGTGTACAATTTCCATACTTGCTTTTAAACAAATGTATAAGATTTCTTTATATTCCTCATTACTGAGATTGCTATTTGTAAAACATGAACTCCTAAGTTTTGTATAATCCCTTTCTGCATTATTGAACTGATCATATGGCGTTTTCTTTGTTCTGTTTATGTGATGAATTATGTTACTAGAATTTCAAAAATCAAACCCAACATCATATCTTCACAATGGACTACTACTCAGCAGTAAGAAAAAATGATATCCTAAAATCTGCAGGCAAATGGATGGATTTGGAGAATATCCTCCTGAGTGAGGTATCACAAACCCAGAAAGCAGCAGATGTACTCACTCATTAGTGGACTTTAAATAAAAAGCAAAGCACACCCAAGCTGCAAACCACAACCACTGAACAGCTTGTGATCTGAAGCACCTTGGAATGGTACCTTGGAGCCCATTCCCTCCAGAGGACCACCTAACCCAGTCTTGACATTAGGATGAGGAAATCAGACTTGCCTGGAATGGATACTGAACTAAGCCACCTTGGAATCTTGGGACCTCCTGCCCTTGCTGGGGAAGAGATGAGATGGGGAGAGGAGAGAGTGACTGGGAGGGGCAGGAGAAAGAAGGGAGTTTGAACAAGGGGATACATGGGTAAAAAATGAGACTTTATTCAAAAATAAATAAAAAATCAAAAAGGAGATAAATTATATTTGGCACTTGTGTTGGTTTAAATAGGAAGCACCTATAGACTCATGTGTTTGAATGCCTGATCTATAGGGAGTGGCACTAGTAGTAAATATGTCCGTGTTAGATTTGGTGTGGCTCTGTTGGAGGAGGTGTATCACTAGGGATTGTGCTTTGAGGTCTCAAATGCTCAAGCCCAGGCTCAGTGGTTCATTGTCACATCTGATTGCCTGCAGATCCAGATGTAGATCTCAGCTACCTCTCTAGCACCATGTCTGTCTTCATGCTGCCATACTTTTCTCCATGATAATAACAGATTAAATCCCTGAACTATAAGCCAGTTACAATTAAATATTTTCCTTTATAAGAAGAGTTGCTTTGGTGATAGTTTCTCTTCTCTTCACAGCAATAGAAACCCTATTGGATAGACGAAAAAAAAAATAATTCTAGAATCTGGGTAATACATATTTAATTTCTCTGTGAACGGCTTTCCAGTTCTATTTTGTGACTTATAATAAAGTAGTAGAATGTTCATTCATGTATTTCCACATAAGTGTCTTCAGAGAATGTGTCATTGCTTTTCAGAACTTTCTGGTGCTATTTCAGCTTTGACACTGTAAAGACTGCACAAGGCCTTAATAATTTGATTCTTCTTACATAAATTTATTTTCTTTCATTTTAAATGAAATTTAAATTTTTATTATTTTCACTTATGTCAATTCCACATTCATAAGTGAACTGTCTCAGACAGGTTCAAGAGGGATGTTGAAACAGATGGAAGTGGTAAGGAGTTTATTGGAAGAGTTATTAACACCACAGAAAGAAAGGCAGACAGAGAGTACCATGGTGGGGACTCAGAGAAGTGTTCAGACCCAGGCATAAGACACACAGAAATCATGACAGGATCTCTGAAGAGAGGGATCAGAGCCCATGCGGTGAAAGTGAATATCTCTTCTTATTCCCATTTGAAGATGGGGGGTTTTCAAACATAAGCCTGTAAAGAGGCTATGTGACTCCCAGACAGGATGTAGGAAGCTGGAAGAGAGCAGAAACGATGGCTACCATTTGATGTAAATGTATTTTCTGAGGTGGGAGATCCTGTCAAATTTGAGTATGTTAACTAGGGACTCACACAATGTCTCAGTGCCAGTGTGTATGTGTGAGAGTAAGGCCGCTGCAGGCCTTATGACCTAAAAAGCAGCAAGATTCTCACAAACACTAAAGTATTTTGTTTTCTTTTCTTTATTTTTATTTTTGAATAAAGTCTCATTTTTTTATCCATGTATCCCCTTGTTCAAACTCTCTTCCCCCTCCTGCCCTTCCTAGTCACTCTTTCTTCTCCTCATCTCCTTATCTCCTCCCCAGCAAGGGCAGGAGGTCCCAAGGTCCCAAGTGGGAAATACCCTCCAATGCATTGGCACACATGACCACTTTCTAAATACAACACCAGTAGCACAGACACTAAGAACAACAATCAATAACTGGGACCTCCTGAAACTAAGAAGATTCTGTAAAGCCACTCGAGTATTTTTAAACCTAATTCTATAACATTTCTTAAATATTCAACTGAATCTTTATCAAATGAAAGCAGAATAAAGGCAAAGATTTTATTAATGTATGTATACATTGCTAGGAGGGGCTTTCCCTGGGGAAACATGTCACATTTATTAACCCCTAGACAGGGAACCTAGGGCAAGCCAAAATAAAGATTATATTTAAGTCCAGCTGGGTAAATAAATGCATTTATGGAGGTGACTACTACGTCACCAAAAAACACATCCATCATGGATGCTGACTCACTGAAGCTGCACTGCTTACAGAGAGGTATACTGCTCAGAGACTTTGAGGAAGCTCATCTCAGTCTCCTCACTCACTATTTACTGTGTCTGTCACCTTGGGAAAGCATCTCTGGACTCTTGTCAGTTAGTTACAGCTCTCACAGAAATGGTTACCATGTTTACTTCCCGAGTCCCATGAGCCTCCAGGCTCCTTCCTAGAGAAAATTGCTATGTAATAGGTTCTCTTTATTTCTAGTTGATATTTTTGTAATGCACCTTTTTATAGTCATAGTCATAAGGTTGAAACAATGGTAATAGAGGTAATAATAGAAAAAAAGACGAGGCAGAGAAGATAGAAGGAGGGGAAAGGAAAGAGAAGGAGATTAAATCCAAGTCACTTTAGAAAGAATCAAGAAATGGATTTCAGTTATAACTGAGCATTTCAGATCTGGATGCTTGCCAATGATTTTAAATGGGCTCCCTCCACTGAGAAAACCTGTTGAATCAACATGTTCAGGTAATGTGCAAGCTCTCTTGAGTTTCCACTTATCATACATTTTCATTTAAAGATTATCCAGAAGGTTTGTATGCTGTGAGCTCCTGAAACCACTTTTGTACTAGTTTTATCTATTTATTACTGGAGTAGTAAAGAGGTCAAAATTTAGAACATGTGCTGATACACTGTAATTTCATGTCTACTATTTGCTATAAATGTTTTTAAAACAACAATTTAGCAGCCCTATCTCCACTTTATTTATTATAAAGAATGAATGGCTAATGCTGCCTTTCTCTTTATGGTATTATTAGTAGCAATATTTAAAATAGCAAAAGAACAAAGATATTATGTATAATTTAATGGTTTATTATTAGATGGTGTTCATAAGATTGGATAGTGTTTGTATTCATATCGGAACCTACCTTTGAAGAATTCAACACAGAATTGAAGGTGAAAGAAAATCTACCTATACACAGCAATTATCAATCAACCCATCAAGACTGAATTCTACATGAGTGGCCCACCTACTGGGTATGAAGCATTGCAAACTGCGTGCAGGATTCTAAAATGGTTCCTTTGAATATCTGAAATAAAAACAGATGTTGGTTTGTAAAGAATATATAAAAATTTCTGTGTGATTTTCATTCAAATTATGGCCTTGAATGTTTCAAGCTCTCAGGGTTTTGGTGCGTGTGTATGTATATATGTATGTTTAAGATATATTTGTTTTTCATTTTTTATTAAAAATAAATTTTCTCATACAATATATTTTGATTAGGTTCTTGCTTCTCTGAATCCTACCAATTTCTTCCATTACCTCTTTTCTTCATATTTACATATTTTTGTTCTCTCAATATTTAGAAATTAAACCGCATTTAGCCAATAATAATAATAACAGTAGTTTAAAATAAAACAAACAAACTGGAAAAGGACAAAATAAATAACCAGAAAGAATAGAGCCAAATAAAACTAAAGCATAAGGAACACATACAGATACAGAGATACACAGTCACACAGATATCCCATAAAAACACAAAATCAGAAAACATAATACATATGCAGAAGACCAATAGGTTAAGAAAAAGAAGTAGGAGGAGAAGTAGTAGGAAGTGGGGGAGGAGGCTTTGAAAATGCATAATGAGATAAGGAAATTCCACAAATGCCATGGATTTAGTTTTCTGTTGGCAATCTACTGCTGGGCATGGGGCCTGTTCTTAAGAGTTGATTGTATAACCAGTGAGACTCAGTTGAAGCAAACCTAAGCTTTCTTTTTCAAGCAGTTATATATTATAAATGGAGATAACCTCTAGGTTAGAAATGGGGCCTATGTCCAATTCCTTTCTCACTGTCAGGAACTCATCTGATGTAGGCTCCATGGGTGGTATGCATAGAACCTTAGATCTTATGTCTACTGCCACAATTTCTGTGAGTTCAAATGTGTGTCCATCCCAATGTGTTTAGAAAGTCTTGTTTTTTTGGTGTCTTCCATTTCTTCCAGCTCTTATGATCTTTCTGCCTCCTCTCATTTGGGGTTCCCTGACCCCTGAAGGAAGTGCTCAGTAGAGAAATTCTGTTGAGGACAAAGTGTTTCAAGATCATTCACTCTGCACATTCTCCAGTTGTGGGTCTCTGTATTCCTCCCCATCTACAGCAGAAGGAAGCTTCTCTGATGATTGCTGAGATATGAGTACAGTAGGATGTCACTAGGACACACTTGACTACAATATTTCTTTAGCCCTTTCCTAAGCCTGCTCCTCTTTAATATAGTGTCTCATGCGGTAACTTCCAAATAAAAAAATTATTTTTGTTGCTATTTTATTACTGTAATTTTGCTGCTGTTATGTATCATAATGTAAAATCATTCCTTATGAAACCATTAACCATTCCTTGTGAAAGGGTTGTTCGACCCCCAAAGGCATTAATGGGTTGTAAGCCATAGGTTGATAACTACTGCTTTGGCTGAACAGTAGTATTTGATTTCCCCCTAGGTCCCTCACCTATTTAGTCTCAGATTCTTTGCCACCTGAACAATATCAGGGATGAGTTCCATGTCATGAAGTGGTCTTTAACTTCACTAGGTGGTTACTCTCAGGATTTGTGCCATGATTGCACTAACACATCTTGCAGCCAGGACACCATTTTGGATTCTAAGGTCTGTAACTGGCTGGATGTTTATCTTTCTCCATTGGAAACCTGCAGAATGCCTTGTAGCACCATGAACCCTAATCATTAGGGGTGAAGGCTTTAGGTAGATATCAGTTTGACATCTCTGTATTACTCATATTGTGTAGATGTTGACTTCAGCAATAAGTCCTTACCATCAATTTCTGGAGATCAATCAATAGCCATAGAAATAGCCTAATTCTCAGGCCTGCAAGCAGAGGGAGTTGTCAGATAAAGTGTGTCTGTATGTACTGGCATCTGATTTTTAGGCTGGCATGATCAGCATGTTTTCAGCTATAGAGTGCCTTCAGGTGGTGGTGGCTGAGACAAAGGGATGTAGTATGAAAGGAAGGCTAAATCTCTATGCTTTCCTATTTTTAAAGTTTAGTTTATTACAGAAAAAATTCACCCCTTTCTTTGTCATGCACATCAACTCTAACAGTGTTCAGGACAGGAGAACTCCCACTTCCAGGGTCGGAAATAATTATCAGGCATCTCTTTCTTTTCCTTAGAAACTTTCAGTTTCAGTCAAGGAACACCTTGCAATTATGTAAGGTGGAACTCAAACTGGAAGCCTGGCCCCATAAACTAATCCTTCAAGTATCCTTTATCCACATTCAAAGATAAACCTTAGGTTAAATTGCAAGTTATCATTAGATCTTGGTTCTTCCTTTTAGGATCCTATTTATCAAAATGTTTTCAAAAGTAAAAATGACCATAAATAAAGCAATTTATATGTTTTGTTTGGTGTAGCACAAAGGACGTAAATTGTTCTGTTGCATTTTCTTATACAAATCCTAAAGGATAGCTCATTTATCTAAGAAAAAAATGAGACCAGTTCAGCTAACTAGACAAAAGTGGCCACAGAAAACAAACCTGGACAGAGCTTTGCTCTCCAAAGACAGCATAGCCTGAAGAGGATTAGAAATTAGATACCAGAGCATGATTTATTGGCACTGAGTGAGCATAAAGCAAAAACTTAAAAATTGCTAACTGTGGTATGATTTCAAAGAGCTATTAAAATAAAATTTAATGGTGATTCTAATGGCTGTTAAATGAGTGTAGGTCTTCTTTAACTTGTGTGTTTGTATCTATGTGTGTCTGCCTAAGTGTATTTATTTTTGTGTATTTATTTGGGAGTGTGTATGTCTATATGTTTGTGTCTGTATATCTCTGTGTATGTGTCTAAGTGTGTATCTCTGTGTGTCCACATGAGTGCATCTGTGTGTGCATGTGTGCATACTTGTGTGTAAATAACTCTGTGTGCCTGTATAAGTATCTATGCTTCTTTAGGTGTGACTATCTGCCTGTGTGTGGTTTTGTAACTGTGTGTCTTTGTATACATGTGTGTATGTATGTGTGTGTGCATGTGTGTAATAATGGGGTATCTCTCTGTGTGTGCATGTGTATATGTGTGTTTATGGTTTTTTTGTGTGTGCATGTGTGTTTTAACTTTTTCTAAAGTGGAAATTAGTAGTCTCTTTTGGGAGATGACATAATTTAAATAAAGAACATCCTATATTTCTATACCTCTGACTCAATAAATAACTTCTTAGCACTTTTTTAACCTTAAAAACAATAAATTTTATTAAATATATGAAATATGTATAATTAAGGTTTCTATAACCATAACAGTCTAAATAAAAATAGACTATATGAGTTTAGGGTAGTTATTAAATATATTTCCTCATATGATGTTATGACATACATATTTAGACTTGATTTAAATTTTGTTGAGTAAACTAAATGTGTTAATAAGTCTAAAATATTTGTAAAAGTCTATATATGACTTAAACAATACCCATCCACAAATCTGGCACTTCAGAAAGCATTAGAGAGAAAACTCCAATTTAAGGATCCTAGATACACCCATGAAATCACAAACAATCAATAATTGCATGGAAGAAAAGCCCAAAGAAAGAAAATACATAAAGGCTACCACCAAAAATAACAGGAAATATCAATTAATGGTCACTAATCTCCTTTAGTGTCAATGAATGCAATTCACCTATAAAAAGACACACACTAACACAATGGATAAAAAAAAATAGAAACCATCTTTCTGCTGCATACAAGAAACACACCTCAAATTTAAAGTCAGACACAGGCTCAGAGTAAAAGGTTGAAAAAAAATTTCCAATCAAATGTCCCCAAGAAAAAAGCTGGTGTTGACATCCTAATATCTAAAAAAAAAAAAAAAAGGTAGACTTCAAACTAAAATCAATTAAATGAGACCAGGATGGACATTATTTATTCATCTCAAGGAAAAATTGATCAAAATGAGATTTCAATCCTCAATATTTATGCCCCTAATATAAGGGAACCTACATATGTAAAAGAAACACTACAAAAACTTAACCCAGCATCAGTTCTCACAGTCTAAAAGTTGGAGACTTCAATACTCAACTTTCACCCTTGGATAGGTCAACCAGACAGAGACTCAACAGAGAAAAAAGGATTCTGACACAGGTTAAGATGCAAATGGATTTAATAGATATTTGCAGAAGCTTCACCCAAACACAAAGGAATATACATGTTTCTCAGCACCACATGAAACTTTCTCTAAAATAGACCACATAATTGGTCATAAAGCAAATATCAATAAAAACAAAAAATGGAAATAATTCCTTGTATCAAATCAGACCACCATGGCCTAAAGTTAGAGTCAACAACATCAAAAATCACAGAAAGCCTACCAGCTCATAGAAAGTAAACATCACTCAACTGAGCCACCTCTGGGTCAAGGAAGAAATTAATAAAGAAATCAAAGTCTTCCTAGAATTTACAGAAAATGAGGTCAAAAAGTACCCAAACTTATGGGACACAATGAAATCAGTCTTAAGATGAAAATTCATAGCACTAGATGCCTATATCAAAAACCTAGAGAAATCCCACACTAGAGAACTATTAACACACTGAAAAGCTTAGAACAATTAGAAGCAAACTCACTTAGAATGAGTAGATGGCAAGAAATAATCAAACATATAGCTGAAATCAATAAAATTGAAACAAAAAGAACAATTCAAAGAATCAATGAATCAAAGAGTTGTTTCTTGGAGAAAGTCAACAAGGTAGATAGACCCTTATCCAAACTAACCCAAAAGCAAAGAAAGTATCTAAATTAACAAAGTCAGAAATGAAAAGGGGGACATTACAACAGGCCCCCAGGAAATCCAGAGAAATATCAGGTTATACTTTAAAAATCTATGCTCAATAAAACTGGAAAACCCAGAAGAAATGGACAGCTTTTTTTGACAGGTACCACTTACCAAAATTAAATGAAGATTTGATTAAATACCTAAACACACCTATAAACCCAAAGGAAATTGAAGCTGTAATTAAAAGCCTCCCTAAAAATAAAAGCCCTGGTCCAGATGGTTTCAGTGCAGAATTCTACCAGACATTCAGAGAAGAACTACTACCAATACTCCTCAAACTGTTCCATAAAATAGAAACTGAAGGAATATTACCAAGTTCTTTTTATGAGGCCAAAATTACCGTAATATCCAAGCCACTCAAAGACTCAGTAAAGAAAGAGAATTACAGATCAATTTCCCTCATGAATATTGATGCAAAAATTCTCAGCAAAATTCTGGCAAAACGTATACAACAACATATAAAAAATATCATCCATCATGATCAAGTAGGCTTCATTCTAGATATGCAGGGATGGTACAACATACAAAAAACCATAAATGTCGTTCATCATATAAACAAACTGAAGGAAAAAAGACTACATGATTATATCCTTAGATGCTGAAAAAGCCTTTGACAAAATCCAACACTCCTTTATGATAAAAGCCCTGGAGAGATCAGGAATACAGGGGAATATTTCAAAATGATAAAGGCAATTTAGAAGAAGCCTACAGCCAACATAAAACTAAATGGAGAAATACTCAAAATAATCCCACTAAAATCAAAAAATAGACAAAGTTGTCCTCCCTCCCCTTATCTTTTCAATATAGTTTTCTAAGTTTTAGCTAAAGCAATAAAAGACAAAATAAAATTAAGGGGATACAAATTGGCAAAGAAGAAGTAAAACTATCTCTATTGGCAGATGATATGATTGTATACATAAGTGATCCACAAAATTCTACCAGGGAACTTCTACAGATAAGGAACACTTTCAGGAATGTAGCAGGATACCAGATTAACTCAAAGAAATCAGTAGCCCTCATATAAACTAAAGATAAAAGGAGAGAAATAAGGAAAAAATCACCCTTTATAATAGCTGCAAATAGTATTAAATACCTTGGGGTAACTATAACCAAAGAAGTTACAGATCTATTTGACAAAAATTTTGAATCACTGAAGAAAGAAATTGAAGAGGATATCAGAAAATGGAAAGCTCTCCCATGTTCTTGGATTGGTAGGATCAATATAGTATAAATGGCAATTCTACCAAAAACAATCTACAGATTCAATGCACTGCCCATCAAAATCCCAACACAATAGTTTTTGGACCTTGAAAGAACAATACTCAATTTCATTTGGAATAACCGGAAAGCCAGGATTGCCAAAACAATTTTACTTAACAAAAGAACCTCAGGAGGCATCACCGTCCCTGACTTCAAGTTATACTATAGAGCTACAGTAATAAAAAGAGCCTGGTACTGGCATAAAATCAGACTTATGGATCAATGGAGTTGAATTGAAGATCCCAACATTAACCCAAAAATCTGTGAACACCTTTTCTTTGGCAAAGAGGCCTAAAGTATTCAATGGAAAAAAGAGAGTATCTTTAACAAATGATGTAGGCATAGGTGGATGGTAGTATGTAGAAAAATGCAAATAGACCCAAGCCTATCACCATGTACAAAACTCAAACCCAAGTGGACCAAAGTTCTCAACATAAATCCAGCCACACTGAACTTGATAGAAAAGAAAGTGGGAAATAACCTCCAATATATTGGTATAGGTGACAACTTTCTAAATAAAATACCAATAGAACAGACACTAAGAACAGCAATCAATAAGTGGGACTTCCTGAAACTGAGAAGTTTTATAAAGCCAAGGATGCAGTCAAGTCAATAAGACAAAACAAAAGCCTACATAATGGGAAAAAATTTTCACCAACCGCACAAGTGATAGGGGACAGATCTCTAAAATATATAGAGAACTCAAGAAAATAGAGCTCAAAACCTTCAATAATCCTATCAAAACTGAGGTTCAGAACTAAAATGGGAATTCTCAGCAGAAGAATTACAATTAACTGAAAGGCACTTGAAAAACTGTCAACATCTTTAGCCATCAGAGAAATGCAAATCAAAACAGCTTTGAGATACCACCTTACACCTGTCAGATTGGCTAAGATTAAAGACACAGATGACAGCCTGTGCTGGAGAGGATGCAGAGCAAGGGGAACACTCCTCCATTGTTGGTGGGAGTGTAAGCTTGTTCAGCTACTCTGGAATGCATTATGGATATTTCTGTGGAAATTGGAAATCAATCTCCCCAAGGATCCAGCAGTACCAATATTGGGTATATACCCTAAAGATGCACATTTGCACTCCAAAAGCTTTAGCTCAACTATGTTCATAGAAGTATTATTCATAATAGCAAGTGCATGGAATCAACCTAGATGTCCCTCAGCTGAAGAGTTGATTAACAAACTGTGGTACATCTACATAATAGAATACTACTCAGCAGTAAGAAAAAATGGTATTTCAATATTTGCAGGCAAATGAGTGGATCTGGAGAATATCCTCCTCAATGAGGTATCACACACTCAGAAGGAGAAGCAGAGGATGTACCACTCATTAGTGGATTTTTAACAAAAAACAAAGTACACCCAAGTTGAAACCACAATCACTGAACAGCTTGGGATTTGAAGCACCTTGAAGCCCATTCCCTCCAGAGGAACACCTGACTCCATCTTAATGCTGGGATGAGGAAAGTGGACTGCCTGGAGTGGATGCAGAACTAAGCAGCTTTGGGACCTTGGGACCCTGGGACCTCCTGCACTTTCTTGGGAGGAGATAAAGTGATGGGGAGAAGAGTGAGTGACTGGGAGGGGCAAAGGAAGAAGGGATTCTGAACAAGGGGATGCATGGATAAAAAATGACTTTTTTCATACAATAAAAATAAATAAATATATAATTTTAAAGGTATATTTTATGTGTTTATGTATTATAATGTTATATATTTGTATTTTATATGTTAAAATACATACTGTATATTTTAAAGTTAAATATAATATAAACTGACTCATTAAGATAAACACAGAAAAATTTTAAAAAATATTTTTAATGGATAAGAAAATGAAACATGATTCCTCTCATATTTTGGTATAAATAAAATTATGCACAAAATTTTTCTTAATTTTTGTTATTTTAAAAACTTAGGTAACAAGTTAAGTCAAACAGTTTCAATGAGAAATATGTTAGCCCTCTGGTAACTAATTTAAAAAGCCTTCTCCCTCATTTCCATATTGGATGAGCATCAGGAGGGCACAGGGCAGAATAAAAGAACATTAAGTAATTCATTAAGCCTCTCTGTGATTTCCTCTGCTTGTCTGTGAAATTTGCCCTGTGTTTTTAAAAGGAGGAAAGGGACATGCTACACAAGTTCCAATGAGTCAATATTGTCAAAATTATTGGGGAATAAACCCACGTTGGGTGACAGATATTGTTGAAATTATTTAATGTAATATATCATATAAGGATTATTTTTCATTAAAAGGTTAAACAAGCACTCACAAATGCAAGGTAACCCTAATGCAATTTTAGGAGAGTTGGAACTTCCCACACTGGATGTTTGGTCTTTTCTCAGAGAAAGCAGAAACAAACAGGAAGGCAATTTTGGGTTCTGCCTCCCCAATGATTCTGGACACGTCTCATTGGGGTCCAAATTCTCTGATGTCACAAGAGCCTCCTTGGGTAAACTCTGAATCCCACTACAGGTCACAATTAGCTTTTTGTACTTTTGGTAACTGAATTAAGCTCCCATCTTAAGCAATCTGGGGTCTAAAAAACAAAGCCTCCCAAAGTAACATCTAAACCTTGGTCTTTAAGGCACTTTTCATATGGCTGAATATTTTGGTTATGGTCAGCTTCATTGATATATTCCTATTTCCACAGCTTAGACAGATATCAGAAGTTTAACTTACCATAGAGTCTAGACACTGTCAAAGCTCTCCCAGGTAAGAATTTGCTGCTGGCACTAGATCAGCATAAAATAAATGATAGTCCAAAACTAGGTGAAAGTAAAAGCTAAATGATTATGCAAAAATGTTATGTAAATATTTTCATGTGACTTCAAGTCTTTCAAGTTATCAGTGTTTTCTTTTATAGCATTTTAATTTCAAACTCTCTTTTAAAATGCTGTTTGAATTTTTTATTGCTATTGTTTTTGTTGGTTTGTTTGGTTGATCAGGGTCTCAATATAAACACCTGGCTGCTCTGGCTCACTATGTAGGTCAATTTGACATTAAACTTGTGGTAATCCTCCTGTCTCTGTCTCTCAAGTACCAAGATTACAGGTGTGTATCACTGTGCTCAGGTTTATCTGAATCTTTAACAATGTTTCCCATTTGTGACCTCATCAAAACAGTATTTGGCTTAAGAAGCCATTCCTACTAAAAGAGAATAATTTGTATTTTAAGTTTTTTTTCTAGTGTTAATTATGTTCTGGAGCTTACAGAAATGACATAGGCAAAGGTGTACAATTTATTTATTTTTATGGTAGGTATAATTTATGGGTAAGACCATAGTCTAGTTTTCATGAAGTGCTGAATTCCATCGCTAAGCTTGACCCTAACCAATGTATACCATATGTTTTATCATAAGGCCAGAACTTGTATAAATGGATAATGGTACAGAATATAGTTCCACTGGAGTTGACTTTGGTGAGGAGCAAATGAGTTAGATGGCAAATAGCTAAACCCTAACACATTAGAGAGAACAAAATTAGTAATGGCCAAACCCTAGTTATGAGTAATTTTAAAATATTTAAAATGTGACATTCTTATTAAAATTTAAAATTTGCATACTCGACACCAAATAAATCAACAATGGATTTTCCTTGTTTCACAGCCTAAGGCCATTGTTACCAACTGTACACAATTTGCTTTGATAGGGCAATAAAATAGAAATACAAAATTATATGAAACGCTCCAATTAGCCAGTCAGATGCAGATATAGGATTCTGTGGCTATAATTCCACTTCAAATTAAAAGCCCAAATAAAGGACATTTCAGAACTGTGTCATAGGGCTGTAAAGGATGGCTATGACTCCCAATTTTTTTTTCTTTTGGTTGAATTCACACTGATTGGCATCCTGACAAAATGGTTTGAATGCCCAGGGTTGTTTTACCATCAGGAGGAAGGATCTGGAGACATGGCAGGTACTGGTTACCTTGACAGATGTTTCTGACATTAGGAATGTATAAATTGATATTTTGCTTCTGTCGGTTTCTTCCTCCATGATTAGACACTGAGAATCAGTATTTATGAGTATGATCCCATCTGAAAGGGCTGGCGTCATGAGCTATGCAGGCTGTGTATCACATTATGGAGTCACCAACATTATAAATCTTACCTGAAATAGTGGACCAGCCAGGTAGCCTTTATTTTTTTAGCAGTTCTTGGAAGCAACAGTTAGCAAGTGAAAAGCTATCCTGGCAACATAACTGTCTCCATTTTAATCTCACTGCCTGGGATGGAAAGATGGGTCAATGCTTAAGACCATTTGCTGCTCTTGCTGAGGTTCTGAGTTCAGGTCCCAACCACTGCTAACCAGCTTTAGGGAATTTAATGCCCTCCTTCAGTCTCTTCCAACACCAGCACTCATATGTATCACTCCAAGGACACATGCATATACACATAGTTTACTTTAAATTTCAATTTCTTCTTAAGCCTATTAGATGTATGCAAAATGACCTTAATCTTGATGTCTGAGATTGAAAAAGATAACTGCAATAAAATCCCTTGACATATTTTCTTTTTGGAATGTGTTCTTATATGTGCGATTGAGTTAGATCATGTACTGTGAAATCTACTCCCCTAACCATTGTGTGATATCCAAAATGATAAACAGTTGGGGAAGTTCACAGCTGAAAAGGTACAGAAACTGTATTTCAATATTAGCCTCAGGAATGCATTGCCACTTCATCTTAGATCATAGAAATAGTTTTATAAAAAAAGTCATTCTCAGTTTAGTATCCTCAAACCATGGAAACTGTGCAGATCATTGAGGAGGTTTGTGTACCTGCTCTCACAATCACATGATATAGTCATTATCTAGTTTTATGAAGATAATCTCTCGGTGTGTGTTTTTGCATGCATGTGTAGCATATGTGCTTTTAGTGTAGATGTGTGTACTTGTACATATGGGTACACACACCAGTGTGTATGTGTCCATGTGTAGAACATGTTACTGTCTTTTTTCCATCCCTCTCCACTTTCATTCTTGATGCAGCCACTTGCTGAATCTAACACTCATGGATTTTCCTAGGCTAACCAGCCAAGGATTTTCACAGATTTTCTTGACAATAGCTCACTCCAGTTTAGGAGATACATCTCTGCCTGGCTTTCCATGTGGTTTGGGAGAATCTAAATTCACATCTCCAGGTCTGTGCAGCAGACGTTTTTCAGAATCTGCCATCTCCCTATATGACCTTTATTTAACAAACATACTTAACTTGTATTTTCCAGTGAGGAAAAGTGTAACAAAGGCAAATGTTGAAAGTCTTTGTTTGCAACACCCAAATGAGAGCTTTACAACCTGTGACATTTTGAGCAAAATCAAAATTTAAATGCAAAGGTTCTAACATTGCAAATTGAACATTTTATACCATTTATTAATTATAAGGAAATGAACACAGCACTACATTTTAAAATACATAGCATATAGTTTGTGGAAGTAACTGTTGACTTGCTCATTATTTTATGTCACATTTACCTTGATAATCTAAGCTAATGTTTCTGACTTAGTCAGGATGTAGATTTTTATTCCTTTATTATGTCTAACAACCTTTAAACTGCCTTTTATATTGGCCATTCCTAGGTCTTGAAGTCATTTCAAATAAGGATGACATCAATGATATCCTATAGTCAACGATATAACCAATGACATACGACTTGAGTAAGTATAGACAGACAAATGAACTCAAGGCTGAGAAGGGATTCAACTGACAAATCAGGGCTGGCACTGGGCATCAGAGGTGATATTAAAGAGAAGACAAGCAATGAGTGGCTCACACATTGAAGAGATGCACTTGATTTAAGCTGAGTACACTGACGAAGATCATCTTTCCTAAATAATCAGCTATTTGTGGACCCCTGAATTGATTTCAAGCTACAGATCAATGCAGGTCCTCACACTTCCTTTGGCAGGTAACTTTCTCCTTGTGCCATCTCCCCAAGCCCCAAAGTCATTTTTTTTTGCTAGCTTTTAAAGGTATACATATGTTCATCTACAGTTGCTATTTCTTACATAAAAAAATGAACTATGTTATTTCTTTGTTGAAAATTTCTTTCTTGGTCTCTGTTAAGTGAACCCAGTCAACTATGAACTATAAATAAATTATATAAGCACATTTACTATGTATGAATAAGATTAAGGTCCAATTCATTTCTTATCAAAGGATCAAAACTGATTTAGTTTTCATTAAAGTACAATATGAGCACAATTTTTATGAGGGACAGAGAACTAACCTTTGAGTGATTACTAAACAATTTGGTGGCCTTAGCACTCAAACAGTTCTCAAAGTTTCTGCTTAGGAAATTCAGTGTCAAAGAATTAATTAAGAAGAAGATATAAGATGGATCTAAAAGTTTAATGTACTCTTGTATTGAACATCTGATGCTATTTAAAGATAAAAATTCTCTTGGGGGACCAAATAAAAAAGAAAAAGGGAAAGACTGAAAGGAAACAGCAAGGTGTTGGTCCCACTGGAGGTGGCAGTGGCCATGGATGTGTGGCTTACACCTTCCCCACCAACTTTCAGTGCTGAGCTTCTGGACATAGCAAGTAGATTTCTCCAAGTGTGTTCAAGATGACCTGAAAGGAGACATTTTTCTTCCTAGTAAATTAATTATTTAACAGAAAAAGTTGTTTCAGAGTAAGTATACCCAACAGTTTTAAAGTGGGATTCATGTTAGTTACACTTTAAAAATGTTTAGCTACAAAAGTTGGGAAAGGGAATAATGGTACCGTAAAATGTGGTGGGGGTGAGATGGGAGGGTATAGCAAGAAAAATGAGGAGAAATAACTAAAACTAGAGATCTTTAAAAATGTGAAATGTGAAATGGAAACCCAATACTGTAGATGCTTCCTAAAATGTGTATAACTATAAAAGGAGTTATTTTATGGGGAAGCATGCTTCCTTCAGACACAGGCTAGGCCTGTCCAACAAAATCTCAGCATGAGGCTTGGGTTACCTATATTTGAGCTGTTAGTGGGGCCCCATAGTTCTCTCCAATATTGCAGACTACTATATTGCTGTTGAATACGCCCCTCCTTCCTACACAAACCAGAACTTGGTGATAAGACCCAATTGATGAAAACACCATATACCGGAGTTCTAGGATAAAGAAAATTAAGTTGGTACTAACCTGGAAGATTTGCTTTTACTGGACAGGTTTAATAGTTCCAGGAATTGTCACTCATGTTACTGATGGAAAAAAGCAGTCAAGAATCTTATTCAGAGATGAACCCTGAGAGCTACAATAACAATTGACTTGGAAAGACAAGACTGCTGGTACAACAATGCCATGGAGAGTATACAAGGAATCAGTCACTTTTTGATTATCTTCAAGTATGATTTCATAATATTAAACATGTGTCTGGTACCATTAACTAGGATCAAACAAAAACTTTAACATGTAACTAAGTTGTGACCCCTAGAGAAGAAACTCCTACTGTTCTGTTAAGTAGACATAGTCATAAACTATCCTTAAGTTCTTGTAACCCATAGATTAACATGTCTCCCAACCCTCATGAGGAAAACTAATATTTTTATAATAGGAGGAAATTAATTAATAGAATCACAACTGGTTAACATTCAAAGAACATCACTATGGAATCCACAGCTCTATATGAGACCTCTGTATTATACTCCAGTCTCAAAACCAAAGATCACTATGGTTAAGGATAGAATTATTCTAAGAGTCAAAGCTAGTAGGCTTCTGAAGCAAAGCAGTATTTGACAGACACAATAAGTATTTTGACTGCTTTTACAAGACCTGACCAAAATAAATCCAGACAAAATCCCAACATATATGAGGGAGGGGCCTCATAAGTAGAAGCCCCACTACTACCAAGTACCTATTAGAAACTGATGGCTGCTAGGGAAAAAAATACTGGTTTTGTTCAGGGATCAGACCCCTGACAGGCTTCTGCCCAGGCATGAGTAGATGACCTATATCCATATACATACAGGGAGCAGTGAGTTGATTCACTGAGTTCAGAAAATAAGAGAGCACATAGTATTGGGGGGAAAAGGTAGTGTGGGCATAGAGGAGAAACTGGAGAAGAAGAAAAAAGGTAGATTTTATCAAAGTACATTTTATGTAAGTATTAAACTCTCAAACAATTTGAGAAAGGAAAAAAATTAATACTTCTGAAGTAATTATGTTTCTAGTCAATGCTATGCAATTTTATAAATTGACCAAAAATTTCTTTGTGTAAGCAAACTATTGACTGTACAGCTATAAAACAACATACTTTCTAGAAAAATAACCTTTCTCTATATTAAGATGTTCTACAAGATATTTTAATATTTTTAATATTAATAATTAAATTTAATAATTTAATATTCTACTAACATATTTTAGCCTCAAGTACCTTGATATTGTTTCTAAAAATGATGAATAATACTTCCCACTTTCTCTACAGGCATGTTCATTTTATGACCTCTGCTTTTCAAGAAGTTCAACATTTCTAGAATTTTACTAAAGAACAAAATTTATTTTAAACTTAAATTTGTTACATAATTCTGGAAAGATATTAAAAACAATGATTCTTTATAAAGTACAGAAACAAACCTTGAGATATTATTATTTATTTCAAAAGCATTGGTAGAGAAAGTAAATGCAGAATTAGTCATGTTCAAATATTTATCTTTCTATTAGGTTAAAAATTAAAATTGTATCAGCAACTAGAGAATAGAAACTCTAAAAGATGAACAATATTCATACTTCATTGTAGTTTTTCCCAAATAAACACATAAATATAATTGATGATGGTTTTTGTGTTTATAAAATTCCACTAATGTTTGTTAATACCTGTATTGTGCTAGATGTAATTCCAGGCATTAAGGCTACAACAGGGAACATTTATGCTCCTAAATTAAATTCTCAGTAGTCAGTACCTTAAAGTATTTGAACAATGATTTCATATGCATTTCATTGTGACAGTTTTGATGAAAATAATGTAGGCATAACAAAAATTCATTTTAAAGAAGAAGGACTAGTTTGTAGTTTTGGGAGGGTCAAACATTTAGGTGGATTTATATCTAGTTGGATTTTCAATACTGCTTTCAGGACCTTTGGTCTACCTCAGAACAGATGCCCTGATTTGTGTAGCTTTCCTTTTGAGGAAGGCTTCATCTGTGGCAGAAAGACACTGACCCATCCACATTTTTATTGCTTTGTGAACCAAAGAATGAGAGGCCTTTTTATTTCTTTAGAAACACAAGTCTTAGAGAAAGTTCTGATTGGTCTTTCTACTGATCGTTCTTCAACAAATCATTTTGGAAGAAAAAGTACTTAATTGGCTCTACTGGGATTAAATGCAGGCTGTTGGGGAAAGATTGAAAGGGCACAAAGTGACTGTAAGACAGCTTCATCATATAACACTAATTAAAATCACCATAGAGAAATAGTTCCAGAAATAATGTGTAAGTAATATTTGTGGGGCAGAAACACAGTAGTCATCTATTCAATAACTGACCATACATTTGGTGTGCAATTGTTAGTGTCAAGTTGTTTACTTAAAAGTTAAAGTCCCCCTAGAGGAACACCCAACTCACTCTTGAGGGAGGGGGAGAAACTGCATCTGCCAGGAGTGGAGACTGAACTAAGCATTATTGGGTCAGTGAAACCATGGGACTCCCTGCAGCCTGCCCAGGGATGGGATGGGTATATGTAGAGAAGAAAGAATGACCTGATGTGGTGGGAGGGGGAAGGGACCTTGAATAAGGATATACAAGGTTAGAAAGTGTTACTTCTTTGTTAATAATAATAATAATAATAATAATAATAATAATAATAATAAAAAGTTACCAGGTACTGTCTGCAGAGTGGGTCACCAACCCAAATGCCTATATCCCAGCCAGGGAGGGAGAGTTGAGCTCCTATCGATTCCGGTTCCACTTACGGGACCAGGTGCTGTCTGCAGAGTGAGTCCCAGCACACTCTGTAGCAGGCACAGATAAAGTCTGCCTGTCATCATACCCACAGCTGCTGCTGAGAGAATTTGCACAGCTACTCACCTCCACCTCCAACTGAGAGAACAGATAACAACTGGGGTCCCTGAAGGACAGACTCAGACCCCACCCAGAGAGGTGACAGGAGGCGCACAAGCCCGAGTGCCACAACTGACCAGGAGCCACCTAATCGTGAACCACTGAAGCCATGGACAAACATCAGTGCAAAAACTTACATAATAATACAAAGAACAAAAAGGTAACTCCAGAAGAAAGTGACGATCTTACAAAATACAAGACCTGAACTGAGCAATGAAGAGGAAACAGAAGGAAGCAACACCAAAAATTCCTTTTTGATGATCATCGAAGCTCTCAAAGAAGATATGAAAAATTGCCTTAAAGAAATAGAAGAAAATACAAACAAAAAAATGGAAGAAAATGAACAAATCTATGAAAGAAACATGCCAGGAACTAAAAGCTGAAATAGAAGCAATAAAAAAGGCACAAAATGAGGCAAAGATGGAAATAGAAAATCTGAAGAAAAAAAGCTGGAACCACAGATACAAGCATAACAAACAGAGTTCAAGAGATGGAAGATAGAATCTCTGAAGTAGAAGACTCAGTAGCTCAAATAGATGTATCAGTCAAAGAAAATAGTAAAACTAAAAAAGCCATAACTGAAAATGTTCAGGAAATCTGGGACACCATGAAAAGACCTAATTTGAGAATAATAGGAATAGAAGAAGGAGAAGAATACCAGCTCAAAGGCACACATAATGTTTTCAATAAAATCATAGAAGAAAACTTCCCTAACCTGAAGAAGGAAATGTCTATAAAGATACAAGAAGCTTACAGAACACCAAATAGATATTATCCCCCAAAAAAGTCAGCATGCCACATTATAATCAAGCCACAAAACATACAGAACAAAGAAAAAATTTTAAGAGCTGCAAAAGAAAAGGGCCAACTCACATATAAAGGCAGATCCATCAGAATAATGCCTGACTATTCAATGGAAACGATGAAAGCTAGAAGGGCTTGGTCAGAAGTTATACAGATGCTAAAAGAGCATGGCTGCCAAACTAGAATACTATACCCTGTAAAAATTATCAATCACCATAAATGGAGTAAACAAGGTATTTCAGGACAAAGTCAGACTGAAAGAATATCTATCTACCAATCCAGCACTACAGAGAGTATTAGAGCAAAAACTCCAACCTAAGGACCCCACATACACTCACGAAATCACAAACAATCAGTAATTCCACAGAAGAATACCCCAGAAAAAAGGAAATACAAAGAAGTTACCACCAAAAATTGCAGAAAATATGAATCAATGGTCACTAATTTCCCTTAATATCAATGGTCTCAACTCTCCTATAAAACATTACACACTAACAAGATGGATACAACAACAGAAGCCATCCTTCTGTTGCCTATAAGAAACACCCAACTCACTCTTGAGGGAGGGGGACAAAACTGGATTTGCCAGGAGTGGAGACTGATCTAAGCATTATTGGATCAGTGGGACCATAGGACTGTCTGCTCCCTGCCTAGGGAGGGGATGGGGAGTTGTGGAGAAGAAAAAATGACTTGGTGTGGCGGGAGGGGGAAGGGACCTTGAATAAGGATATACAGGGATGAAAAAAAATTCAGATGGAAAGCTGAACACAAAGTAAATGTATGTGTAGTAATCTTTTTTAAAAAAGACATTAAATATTGCTTCATTCATTAAAAAAAAAAAAGTTAAAGTGCCCACTTCACTGTGTCCTCAGTAGATGATATACACACTCCTATAACCAAGTGTTCCACAGCTTCAGCTGCTCACTGGTGTTCTTTAGAGAGATTTATTTTAATTTTTTGTATTTCTAAAAAAATATACAGAACTTGATTGTTGCAAATAAAATTCATTTCCAAAGATGACAGCAAAATGTCCCTTGTCAACCTTTTAGCTGGGGTCAAGTGAAACACAAAAGCCTGAGAATGATTGAGTTTAAAATGGTATTTCAAATTAAGAAATAGAAGCAAAATAAGGAAAGGTAGACAAAAAAATCAATATTTTAAGACTAGCTATTAAATGTATATATCTTACTGTTGAAACAGATTTGATGTTATTTGCTCACCAATTTCTGATAATCATGCTATGAATGATACTGTCACTTGTTTACAAACAACAATAAAATATAGATTCAGAGACATTATTTAGTGTGGATCATCAGGCATTTAGGGACAGGACAACATCTGAATCGTCAACCCTTAAAATCTACACAAAGAAGTGAAAAAACAGAAGGGACCATTCTTTTTTCTCCTCTTTTCTTCTTTTGTCTCAGGTCTCAGCCTTAAACTCACCTCTATGACCTTCATCACTAATAGTTTAGCTTTGTCTCATTTGCTTTCCTTCCGAATGTTTTTCCTAAGTATATTCTTTCAAATTCCTCTTTTATTGAAAAATTCATATTCATGTACACAGGAAGCTAAAGTTCTGACCAATGATACCAAGAACAACCCTAAAAATTTCATCTCAAGCCACCAGCTGGCTTAACTAACTTCTTACTATGGCAAAGGAAAAGCTCCTTGCAAGGTAGCAATGCCATAGGTAAATCTTCCACTTATACTTAACAGGAAGTATAGCACTGTAAGAAAAAAAAACCATCAAAAGTACAGCCTTGTAGGTTTTTGAGAACTCTAGAGAAAGCTGCAGTCATAGAAGATAGTATTATATTATTATAGTATAGAACTTAGCTCTAATTTCAAGTAATAGACACATTTGATAAGGCCCATAAAAGCCCAACAAGCAGAATGAATGGGCTTTTTTGTAAATGGAAAGATCATAAGAGTGGATATGAAACTGAGAGGACTGATAACGAAGCTTGATGGGGTACATGATGTAAAAATCACCAAATAATAATAATAATAATAATAATAATAATAATAATAATGAAAAAAGAAGACCCAAGAGAAACTTATTGATTAATAAGGATTAAGGTTCATGGATTGAAGAACTCAAAAATCTTAAACTTCTCTATAACCCTTAGATGTATGGAAGAATTCTCTCTGGTTAAGGACATGTCCATTGTAGGCAATCTAATGTATTCTGCATTGCTCAAAAATTCACTTTCTTAGTTAGGCTAGTTCTCCACAGCTGGTCAGCAATAGACATTAAGTGTAAACATTATCCAGGAAAGTGCTCTCTTTCAAGGGAGGGTATATACTATGCTATAAGGTGCAGAAGGCCTTATAGAGTACACCAGAATGCATGAAGCAAAATTATAGCAGAAACTTTACATTTTAAAAATAGAGAATATTCTTACATGTCTCAAGCTTCATTTCTTACTTTTCCCTCAGAGACCAGAAAACATTCATATTGTTACCCAAAAGGAAACTGATTTGGAAAGACATCCTAAAAGTGATCTTAAAGGTTACATGGAAAAATAGCATCCTAGATTGCTGTGTTTTTTAACCCCAGCCCCACATGAAGGCATTTAGTTGAAGATTACTACTGAAGTTGGCCTTGGACTAAGTGCACAGTGATTGTTTGAAGCACATGGGATTATCAATTACCACATGGTCTCTGGTAATCAGGGTTCATGTGGTAAGTTGGTTTCAATCAAATAAGCTATATAAAAATCCCACATAACATGAATAAATACTTTAGCTTTAAAGGCCACACTTGATAAAAATTTATAATACCTAAAGTACTCATAAATTTCAGAACCTTCTAAGTAGTTTCAGATTTATAGACTTAAAAGGCATTCAGTCATGTTCATGGTTTTAGAGCTTCTTGTATGCCATCATTGTTGATAATATGATGACTTTAATATTGTCTTGGCTGGAAGAAGATATTTGAAAGAATATAATCATTTATAAATAATTGCATTCAATTTCACAGTCATAAAAATTAATACTCTAGTACTGTGAGTTTCAGTAACTATAGTATTACATCCTTTCAAAGCATTTATAGTAATCATATTATAACTGTAACACACAATGAATAGATTTTATCCTAATAAGCAAAGTATCACATGATAATGAAGTATGTTCCAATGAATTCACATTAACAGGAAAAAATAAATGTAGAACTTGTTCTTCTGATAACCTTTCTTTGTTTAAAGTTGGGGGAAAAGAGTTACAATTTTTGATGAGAAAGAAGTGGAAGTTTTGATTTAAACTGATATTACTATATAATGATTCATTTTTATTATTACTTAAAAGTAGGAAAAGCATTTCTGTGAAGAACTGTTCAGTGAGTAAATTCTGACAGAATGAGAGTAAGTACTGGTAAACAGAGTCACTCATGAAATAATTTAATTTGGCTGCTGGTATAAGCCTGCGACGCCAGCACCTGGGAGGCTGAGGTAACAGAATCCTGAGTTCAAGGCCAGTTTGAGGTATACAGCAAGACCCTGTCTCAAAGTAAAAGAAAACGTTTTCTTTTTCAGATAAAAAAAGATTGCTATTAACCAGACTTTCTCTAAAGGTTAAAAGACTCACAAGTTCCACAAATCATAGTCTGTTTATATTTCAAATCATGTTTAAGGTTTATTTATCCTTCCTTGCAGAGTTTAGCTGCCCCCAAGCTTGCCTAAGAAAGATGAAATGCTTAGTAGGTTTATGATTGAAATTTTCTGCTTGAACTTTCCTTATAGTATTACACTGTACCATTTCACTACAGCCCGTTTTCATTGGATAAACAGTTTAAGAGTGTTTTAGCAACATCTCTAGAGGCCGATGACCTTATCTCTTTCAACTTACCACTTTCCTCTATCTACAAATCATTTTGTTTTTCAAATCACCTCACCAAACCTTTACTTATACTTTAGCTTTTATAGAAGAAACTACAGTGTGAAATTGTCAATACAAACGGTCAGTATTTCCTAGTATTTTCTTCTGCAAATCAAAGCAAAGCAGAAAACAACAAAAATCACAAAAGAGCACAATTAATTCCACTAACAAATGAATACTACCTTTAGTGAGTCTAAGCTGTATGTAGAACATAAATTGATACTTTTATAGGAAAAGGTGACAAAACACGTGAAAAGGAAACATAGATATATCTTTTCAGTTTAAATATCACTTCTGGTCTCTTGTTCTATTTATATGCATATGAAATGATTAATGCATATTTATGTATTTAGTGGACTTAGCAAATAATCAATACAAATGTCCAAAGAATATCAAAAGTTATAATACCCCAGCTTTTAATTATGCCAAAACAAGGATCATAATGTTGTTCTTCATATAAAAGTCTGTATGTAGAAAGAGATGTTATCATTAAGAGTCTCTGGAGGGATACTGGAAGAATTGAAATTATTTTATGGAAGATTATGGTTTGATAAAGGGAAGGAAACTGGTAAAGCAAGATATTAGCTGTCAGCTATGGGCAATCTCACCCCAGATTCATTTCAGAATATCTGGAGACAATTTTGCTTATTGCAAATAAGGAAGGATTTCTATTAGTATCTAGCTGGCAGAGAGCAGATCATAGATCTGAATGTTAAAGAAAACCCCTCAGCAAGATGATACTCTATTCCAAAGTGAGCATATTACAAAATATCAGAAATGTGGAGTATGGGCTCACAAAATGGTTTAGTGGGTAAATGTTCTTGCTCTAAAAGCATGAAGAGTGGAGTTCAAATGATTCCCACTGACAGACAATCAAGAATGGCTGAGCAGGCATGTAACCCCAATACTGGTTTGCCTGGGAAGCTGATTTCAAAAGATTACTGTCCAGTCAGCTTAGGGAAAGTGACAAGCTTCTAGGTCCACAAAAGCCTCTTTCAACGCAAGAAGCAGAGAAAGATAGACAAAGACAATAAAAGCCTTCCTCTGGCCTCTGCATGTATATATGTTGTGCGGGCATCTGCACACTCATGTGCACGTAGAACACACACATCACAAATACAAAAATGCTGGAGCACTGAGATATATATTGCTTTATAATCTTGCACACAATTTTTTATTGCATTTAAAAAACTAAATTTAAATAGATAACACCATTGTCTTTGAAACACTTACTTTAAGAATATCTTTTACTAATAATTGTCTTGCTGATTAAATTGGAAGAGAGTACATCATTACTAAACTTGAAGAATTCTATTTGTACACTTGTATACCCTTCTCCATGTAGTGAGTTTGGAATAGTAGGGTTATTCAGGCAACTGTCAAAAACTGAACACGTGTTATGGAAGTATCTGTCAAACAATTTTAAGCAAAGTGAATTTTCAAAAGCCATACTTAATGCATTCATTAATTGTATATACACTTAATTTTGCCATGGTTTTAATCTTCATTCTCTGTTCTTAACTAAGATAAAGACATATCTTAATTAAATTCACAGTGACAAAAAAAGCAATCAATCTGGTCCCAGTAGCAAGAATTAGGTAATAGATGCAGATACACATCAGTGTACTGTCCCTTTAGAAACACTTTTTCTTCTATAAAAGGAAATGTGATAACATTTCAACAAACAGTGCAAAGTCAATAATAGTTTTTCATGAAAGTCAAGGTTGAATATGCCTCTGCAACAACCTTACATAGAGTATTTGATCCACTCCTTCTGTTATAACTATATGTATATTTAACTGTCACATACAACACTGTACTTTGTAACCATTTCTCTCAAGTGAGAGACATTTCTCACCTGGAATGGGATAGTGTGACATACATAATATATGTAATTCCAATGTATCTCTACTTGAAAAATGGGTAAACAGATGTCTCTCCTATGCCAATGTCAATGTTCCCACATTTCTACTCTCTGAACACATATGAGATGGTTCATAGTACCTTTTCATCATCCACTCTGAGCTTTCCAGGTGAGAATATGAATACTAGCCACCACTGATAGACATAGCTCAAAGATACCTCCTGCATCACGTCAACTGACTCTTCTTTTACTTAAGGAACTGCCACTGCAGGAAGCAATATTTTTAGTCCTCAAAGCAGTACACAGATTGGAAGCTACTTGAAAAGAAAAGAGTTGACTCTTTTCTAGTAATTTGTATTCTCAGTTGGTGATGGGGGAAGCAGTTCAGAGTGCCAACATGTATCAGAGTCAGTAAGAAAATGCTTCCTTACAACCACCACATGCTGTTTTGTTTCATTCACTAAGAGATAGGCTTTACCAGAATATAGTAGTACCCTGCAGGAGTTTTATTCTTTTTACCAATATATCTCATCATTTTAGACCCTTTGTTGTTCTTTCACATAGTTTCAAGTAATTTAACCAAATGATAAACTAATGAATGTTTCTTTTGAGGTTTATTAAACTAACTGAGATAGGTTAACAATTACACTTATGCCATCAATTTGCTTTGATACCGTTGTATACCAATACTGATATATTTTATTACAATAACCCACTCATCCAACAAATAACCCACTGATCCAACATCATAATATTTTCACATATATAATTAATATCATTGACATCATAAAGAGAAAGGTGACTATACCAAGTACATATATGCTATTAGCTAAAATCTGTTAGGAATGTAAAAATAATGATGCTTCTTCACAATGTAATGATGCTGAGTCTCATTCTTAATATTATAATTTAATGCATAGCATGGGATGCATGAGGCCATCTATCTAAAGAGATGATAGATTCACTCAACAATCATTTATTTAGTTTTTTCTATATATAAATAAGAAACATGCTGTATACTGAATGAAATGATGAATTATATCAGTTCTGCCCTTAGGAAATTTTCTGTATTAAACTGATAGAGACAGTTCTGAAAACAGAAAATAAAAATAGAAATATTCAATGTCAGAAATAAATTATTTTATGGCATGCAAATAGCCATATACATACATATATATATACATATCATAGAGCATCTATAACAATAAGATAGATGAACTGCAAAAATCTTTAGTTATAATAGTACCTAGAAATATTAAATCAGATGTTCCAAATATTCTTTTAAACACATGATTAATGTTCTAATAATATGGAACAAAACCAAGAGAAGCAACCTAAACAAAACAATGATGAGTGTTTTGAGCAGGGCTCTTTGAGGACATTGTTCATATAAGTAATGATGAGTTATAAATGTATATGTGGAGACTAGGGGAATGAGGACTGCTTGTATGGAATAAAGAACTTGAATACTGAATATAGCTAAATCTTTTAAATCATTACTTTCTTTAAAAGATGGAAATAATACTTAATATTTACATAGAATCTTCCCTCAATGATAAACTGCTGACAAGAAAGTTCACACAGAGCCAAATGATATCCCCAATAGTAATACTACCTACCTCATGACCAAAGCCTCTGCCTTCTAAGGACAGGCACATTGAGCCTTTTATACATGTCAGAAGTTTCACTTAGCTCTGAAACCTCACATCTCCATCAAAGCCCATCCCCTAGAGCCCAAGCCCTCATCTTCTAAGAACCTGAAGAACCCATAAGGCATATTCTAAGGAAGCCCTCACTTACCCCTAGCCAATGGAACATTAACAGTCAGCTAAAGACCCATTCTGAGTGCCTAAGTACCCTATTAATAATTTTTACCTTCACCTCCTTCAGAAATTCCAACCTGGCCTTCTGAAGAACTTCAGTTTAGAACCTTCTAGATCTTTTCTTCTTCATGTACTAATCACTTCTGATACCTTAGCCACACACACATCAGCACTGAGTAAAACCCAGATGCTTCTAAATCTGCTGAGCTGAGGCAATAGCAAGTAGAGATCAGACACTCCTTAACTGTGGTGGTTTGAGCAGGAATGTCCCCCATAGTCTCATGCATTTTAATGCTTAGTCACCAGGGAGTAGAACACTTTGATAGGATTAGAAAGATTAGGAGGTGTGACCTTGTTGGAGGAAATGTGTCACTGGGAATGAGCTTTGCCAGTGCTTCCATTCTGTCTCTCTTTGCCTGTGGACAGGCTGTGGCTCTCACCTACTGCTCTAGTACCATGCCTGCTGCTGTGTTCTCCACTATGATAATAATGGACTAAGCCTCTGAACTTGTAAGCAATTCCAAATTAAATGCTTTCTTTTATAAGAGTTGCCTTGGTCCAAATGGATGGATTTGCAGAATATCCTCTTGAGTGAGGCATCACAATCCCAGAAAGAGAAGCAGGGGATGTACTCACTCATTAGTGGACTTTAAAAAAAATATAAAAAGAGATGTTATTGTACACAAGAACTCAAGACCAGAACATAACTAAATGATACAATGTCTCACTTCTGCATTAATGGCTTCTGGCAGAGGGGTGGGTAAGGAGAGACTTGTTTTCTTTAAGGACCTGGCCCCAGGGAGTTTAGTTATGCTCCAGTAAGCAAATGAGCAGCATGAATGGATGGGACCATAAGAGTGGGCATGATATTGAGAGGTCTGATATCTGAGTTTGATGGGGTACATGATGTAAAATCACTAAATAATAAATATATATGAAAAAAACTTTTAAAAAAGGAAAAAGAAATACTATGAATAATATCAGTATTTCACTGGCTTTGTAACTTTTAAAGGCTTGGTTTATTCTTTTGAGTTTTATGGAATAATATGATATGTATTTGTCATAGTTCTTTAAGTTATAGTAGAATTTGGTAGTAAGTTCATATTTTCTTGTGTTTGTTTTTGTTATTGCTGTTTTCATTTTTAGTATGAAGTATTTTATTAGTATTTTAAGTATTTCAAGGTTACAAAGTATGCATTTGTTAAAATCATTCATTTAATTTAACTTTAATTTTGCTATCTAAAAACTCACTGGTTTTTTTTCAGAATTTTCAATTTATCAAAACAAATTTATAATGTATGTTCTTATGATTTTTGGGAATTTCATACATATGTTATAATGTTTGTGTTTCAGTTTCTAGTTTTATTGAAGTAAGTCTTCCCTTTTTTTGTTTAATTTGGTTAAGAATTTGTCATTTGTGTTTAACCCTTAAAAAATAAATAAGTAAGTAAGTAAGTAAGTAGGTAAGTAAGTAAATAAATAAATAAATAAATAAAAAGAGTTGCCTTCGTCATAACATCTCTTCAAGCAATAGAACTGTGAACAAGACACTAACCAATGTTTGGACAGATATCAACAACAAAAGACAAAACTAATGGCCTAACTCCAAATGTCTGGATACTATGGAAAATATACAAAGAACACAAAGATGTTCCCTGAAGAAAGCAAACTGAAAGACAGATAAGACAATGGATGCAATGAAGCAATTATATGTATATTCCTCAAACTCAAATGAAATAAATGCTATAATAAGACCAAGAGAGCCTAAACAACCATTAACAAAACAAGGAAGAAATTTCAAGAAATAAAACTAGAATTTAATTTTATAAAACAGACTGAAATTCCAAAAAAAAAAAGTAAAACCACATTAAGTCTAATAAAAAGTTCAGCGGAAAACTTAATTAGTAAAATGAACCAACTTGAGGAGAGAATGTACAAGGTAGGAGAATAGAATCACAATGAAAATGATAATATACACCATTACCACCACAAGAAAACCATCCATGGTACATGTAGGGATTCTTTAACATGCTAAAGAAAAAAAAAAAAAAACCTATGAGAAAGAGAGAAAAATCTAGATCAAAAGCACAGAAACAACCTTCAACAAAGTCACGGAAGAAAAATTTTCAAGTCTTGGGAAACAGATGTCTGTCTAGGTGCAGAAAGCATACAGATAAGAACTTGATAATATTCAGACACTAAATATAGGGAGCTAGAGATGAGGCTTAGCAGGAAAGAACACTGGATACACTTTGAGAAGACCTGTACTTGATTTCAAACACCCATGTAGCAACCTACAACCATTTATAACTCCAGTCCTAGGAGATTTTACACCCTTTTCTTACTTCTACTGGTAATGCCCAAATGTGGTACACAGATGTACATGTAAACAACATACCCATAAATACAAAATAAATGTTCAGAGCAAAAACAAAAAAAAAAAACCACAAAAAAGGATATTGGAAGCTGAACAAGTAAAAAAACCAAGACCCATATATAAGTAACAGCATCAGGAAATCAGCTGAAGTTATCGTTGAGAAGCAGACTTTAAAATCCAGAAGGGTTTGGACTATTTTACAAAAGATCTGAATGACTACAGATTACAGAACATTACTATACCCAACAAAGCTATCTGTCATACATTAAAAGGAAAAAAGAACCTTTACAGAATAAAAGTGGTTAAAAGAATCCAGGACCATCAACATAGCCCTCCAAAAGTGATTGACTGGAATTCTTCAGAAAAAGTGGGTCATGGGAAAATTCTAAACACTAAGTGAAAGACCTTAATAATGAAAACCAAAATACTGAAGAAATGAACTGAGGAAGACACAAGAAGATTGAAGGAAAACTCCACAACCCATACTCATGGTTTGGAGGGATAATTTATAAAAGTGGATGCTCTACTAAAATTAGTTAACAGATCCTGTACAATTCCTATCAAAATCTTAATGCAGTCATTGCATAAAAATTGAAAAATCAAACTTAAAATTCACATGAAAACACAAAAGACCCAGGGTATCCAAATAATTCTGAGCAATCAAAGAACAGCTAGAGGTATTAATATCAGTTATTTTAAGTTAAACTATAGATCTATAGTACATCAATAATGGCAAAAAAAAACCCCAGACACACTGATCAATGGACTAGTATAAGAATTGCTATGGGATTATGCTTTTGTACACTGTAAATATTTGTCACTGTAAATACTGGTTTAATAAAACACTGATTGGTCAAGTAGCTAGATAGGAAGTAAAGGTGGGGCTAACAGATTAGGAGAATTCTGGGAAGCAGAAAGTCGGAGCTCAGATGACGGTGTGACACAGAGGAAGTGGGATGAGAATGCTGCATTGGCCAAAAAGATGGTTACAAGGCTAAAACGTAAATAAGAAATATGGGTTAACTTAAAGTATGAGAGTTAGAAAGTAATAAACCTGAGCCATAGACCAAACAGCTTGTACTTAATATTAGCCTCTATATGGTTATTTGAGACTGAATATCTGTGGGACCAACTGGACAGGACACAGAAACTTCAGACTTCAGGGAACTCAGCTTTATATCCTTGCTCTTACAGAAGCCTTATTTTTTTAAAGTATTACAGCAGCAATACATATTGGAAAAACAACAGCATATTCAACAAGTAGTGATGATTAAACTAGATAGCTACAGGTAGAAGCTTGAAACAAGATATTTATCTGTGACCCTATCTAAAACTCAGTGCCAAACAAATCAAGGAACTAACCTTAAGACCTCAGAATATTATTCTGCAAGAAGAAAAAGTAGTTAGTATGCTTCAGCTCATGGTTAAAGGTAAGGTCTTTCTGAATATGACTGCAATTATAAAGGAATTAGACTAACAACCGAAAAATAAAACCTCACAAAATTAAAAAGCAATTCTGCAGAAAGGAACACCATCAAATGATGCAGAAGCAGCCTGTAGAATGGGCTGTAGTAGCTATATACTTGGCAGCAAATTTGTATCTATAATATACAAATAGCTCAATACACTAATCCCAAAGGAAACAAGCAATGGGTTATGGAACTAAGTAAAAGATTTTTAAGAAAAAAAAAAAAAAAAAAAAAAAAAAACACCAAAACTCCAGAACTAAGAAATATATTTTAAAATGTTCAATATCCTTAGCTATCTTGGAAATGCAAATTAAAGCTACTTTGAGATATTTATCTTACCCAGTCATGCTGGGTAAGACAGAAACCAAACAAAAACAACAACAAAAACCAACCAACCAAAAAAAAAAAAAAAGAAAGAAAACACACACATACACACACACACACATACACACACACACACACACACAAATGACACAAAGCCAAAAAACCTTCAGAAAAAACAAACTTCAATAAGCAGCAAGAAGTGCTGTAGCAGATATTGGAAATCATTGTTGTTAGGAGTGCCACCTACTGCATTTACAATGGAAATCAGTGCAGAAATTCTTCCGAAAGCTAGAAATAGATCTAACATATGGTTAAGTTATAATATTAATAGGCATATACTCTTAAGACTGTATGTCTAGTACAGAGATAACTGCTTATCCATTTTTACTACTGCTTTGTTCATAATATCTAGGAAATGGAAATAGCCTAGATCTCTATCAAGTGATGAATGGATAATGAAAATATTGTATATACACACAATGTAATCATACTTATCTATAAATCTTTAGGTAAAGAAAATATTCTTTCAGTACTTTCAAGTAAGAATAATTTTTCTATAAAAACCTCAACTAATAAATTCAATGATTTCTCATTCATAATATTCCACTTTCTCTGTACACAGAGGTACTTACACATCAGGCTTTATGGCATTCATGGTAACCCAGCCAAATGCTCATAAATCACAACTGTGAAACACAGGAAAATCCATTGTCATTAGAGTTAGTCATTTGAAATAACCAACAAGGGAATATTCTCCCCAAAACTCATTGAATTAAAAATAAGAAAGTGCAAAGTATTTTGCAAGAAATAGACAAAAGACAAAAAAACAAAAATGGGCAAAGAGAATATTATTCTGATGTATAGGATATATAACTGATAAAGACCAAAAAGTAAAACCTATAGAAGTGAGAAATAGATGCATGAACATTTTAAGTTATTGAAGATGTTGGACAAGGCAGTGACCTGGTAGATATATATCATAGAGACAGAGGACTGACTCACATCAAGAGTGGGGAGGAGACCTTGAGTGGGGATAA